>CAUYLG010002697.1:0-78596 GCA_963573385.1 Cacajao melanocephalus
AGAGGACTCGGGTTTCAGTGGGGAGGACTCCGGTTTCAGTGGGGAGGACTCGGGTTTCAGTGGGGAGGACTCGGGTTTCAGTGGGGAGGACTCGGGTTTCAGTGGGGAGGACTCGGGTTTCAGGCCTGAGCACGTGAGGCAATGGGGGGGCCAATATGAGGTGGCGGAGACTGTGAGGGGGTCAGTGACATGGCGGGGGGTCAGTCAAAAGTCTACTCAAGAATTCAGAGCACAGAAGAGGGGCTGCTGCACAAACTTTTCGCACAAGCCAAGCCTGCACCCAGTGGAATGTGAGCGTCACAGTGGGTGGTCGGCCAAATGACAGGCATAGCACTCATCAAGGAGGGTGGGCCAGGGGCCATGCATGTCCTGGTTTAACAGGTCAATTTCTCCTGCTCAGTAGGACGTGTATCAGCAAGAAGGTGAGCACACCAGCTCACTCAAAACTTTAAGGAACCCACTCATCTGCCTAACTAGTGGAAATGTTTCTGAAGGCACAGGGCCACAATGCATAGTTGCACAGGTTGGGCACTGCACAACCCAAAAGGAGTATATTTATACAGACTGGGACAGGACTGGCATTTTCCCTGGAGATAGGCAGTGTACAATCTGTGCAGTGGTGCCTGGCAGTCAGGGTCATCATGAAATTGCTGTGTTTCTTGCTTTTTTTTTTTTTTTTGAGAGAGTTTCACTCTTGTTGCCCAGGCTAGAGTACAGTGGTGCGATCTTGGCTCACTGCAACCTTTGCCTCCCAGGTTCAAGTGATTCTCCTGCCTCAGCTGGGACTACAGTCACGGGCCACCATGCCTGGCTAATTTTTTGTATTTTAGTAGAGACAGGGTTTCACCATGTTGGCCAAGATGGTCTCGATCTCCTGACCTTGTGATCCACCCGCCTCAGCCTCCCAAAGTGCTGGGATTACAGGCGTGAGCCACTATGCCAGCCTGAAATTGCTGCTTCCAAGTAAAGGAGCTCCCTTGAGAAGAGATAGGGAAGTTTGTGAGAAATATGTCAGCTTTCTTGGCCTCTGAAGGTCAAGTGAACTCTGACGTTTAAACACAGCTGCCAGAGTCGCTACACATCGTGTGTGTTCTTTCTGAGAAGAAAAGCTTGGTCAGGGAAATGTCAGCACCAAGTACACCCAGCTGGTTCACAGAAAGACGGCCACCCATGTCGTGCTGTCTTCACATACTCCAGGCAGTGGGAGGTCTCTCAGGATTAAGGCCACCACCCTCCCCCCACTGCCGCCTCCCCAGTCACACACACAGGGGGTGCCTGGTTCCTCTCGGGCCGGGCCGGGCAGACCACCCTACTTTATTTGGCCTTGGGGCTAGCAGGCAGACCTTCCCGGGCCACCACCTTGGTCCCCGGGGAAGTGTACTACACACCGGGGATCCAAAGTGGACAGGGCTCCCTCCGGGACCGTGCACACAGGATCTGCCTCCAGCAGCTCCATGGAGCAGGTCTTGAGAGCCCCAGACCCGCATTTCAATCCCAGCGGTGCCACTGGCTGGCTGACTCTGGGACCTTAGGCAAATCTCTTTACCTCTCTCAGCCTCTTTTTCCTTGCTAACTGGGAACTAGGGGGCTGACCTCTCAGGGCTGCTGGAAGGGGCAGAGGGGTGTGTAGAGAGTCCTTGGCCCGTCCTTAGGGAGATGAGGGCAGAAACGTACACCCCTCACACATTCATACACACACACATACACATTCCTAACCAGGTTTCATTCATTTTTTTCTTTTCTTTCTTTTTTTTTTTTGTTTTTTTTTTGTGTGTTTGTTTGGTTTTTTAGATGGAGTTTCGCTCTTGTGGCCCAGGCTGGAGTGCAATGGCGCGATCCTGGCTCACTGCAACTTCTACCTCTCAGGTTCAAGCAATTCTCCTGCCTCAGCCTCTGAGTACTGGGACTGCAGGTTCGCGCCACCACGCCCAGCTAATTTTTGTATTTTTCGTAGAGACAGGTTTCACCATGTTAACCAGGATGGACTCGATCTCTTGACCTTGTGATCTGCCTGCCTTGGCCTCCCAAACTGCTGGGACCTCTTTTTTTTTTTTTTGAGACGCAGTTTCCGCTTTTGTTGCCCAGGCTGGAGTGCAATGGTGCAATGATCTTGGTTCACTGCAACCTCCGTCTCCTGGGTTCCAGCAATTCTCCGGCATGAGCCTCTAGAAGAGCTGGGATTACAGGCGCCCGCCACCACACCCAGGTAATTTTTTGTATTTTTAGTAGAGACACGGTTTCGCCATGATAGCCAGGCTAGTCTCGAACTCCTGACCTCAGGTGATCCACTTGCCTTGGCCTCCCAAAATTCTGGGATTACAAGCGTGAGCCACCGTGCCGGGACCGAATCAGGTTTCAAATCCTTCTCTAAATATCCATCCTAGGCCAGCATGTCTCACTGATTCTTTTGTTCATTTTTTTTTTTAAGAACAATATCTAAAATGCAAAAAAAAAAAAAGGCGGGGGGGAAGAATAATAAACGGTCATATTTTCATCACCAGAAATCCAGCGGCCAGGCAGGCAGCCTTTGATGGTGGGAGGCAGTGCCCCCCTGCCCCGCCTCCCTCTTCGCTCCAGCTTACTCCATGAGGCTCTTCCGGCACAGATGAGGAATCGGGGGTCTGAGGGCTGCAGAAGGCAGAGGAGCCGTCCTCCCGGTCCTCTCAGATGGGAAGCCTGGAGCACCCAGCTTCACAGAGGCCCCGGCACTTCCGCAGGCCTCAAACCACCTCCCTCACCCTCCTTTGCCAAGCCACCTGCTGAGATGATTTGAAGGCCACTCGGCAGAGAGGCCCTGCAGGTGATCTTGCACTCTGCCTGCATTTCCACCGCCAGAGCCTCAGATCTTTTGTTCTCCCAAATCAATGGCAGCAACGCTGTGGGCTGCCTCCTTCCGCCTTAGGATCAGGTAGGGGCTCAGAGTCCTATTGGACAGGGCTGCCCTGCCCTGGGGGATTGCTGGTCAGGACTGGGGGACGGGTGAACCCTCAGAGTGGCACATCTACTGGGTAACTGGACACAGGAAACACCTTCCCACTGGGCTGCGAGGAGGGGCTGAGGGCTGGGAAGTTCCCCGGCCACTGCCTGTGCTCCCAGGAGGAAAGGCCCCATCCACCTCAGAGTGAGGTCCCTTCAAAGGTGTAACACATTGACCTGGGTGAGCTGGGCAGCTTTGGAGCGAAAAGACCCCAGGAATCCAGTCCAGGCCTTCTGTGGTGCAAATGGGGAAACTGAGGTCTGGATAAGGAGAGGATCTCACCCAGCCAGTGGCTGCCAGGGGAACGCATGTCTTTGGTTTTGTCTCTTTAACTCTGTGAGTCTGGCTGGGTCTCAGTTTCCTCATCTGTCAGATGCAAATGATAACGCCACTACAGTCCCAGGGCATTGGGGAGAAGCTGGAGGCAGTGTGGCAGTTGCTGTTCTCTGAAAAGTCCTCTCTGTTCCCGCCCTCCCACCCTTGGCCTTTGCCGTGCCCTGGGGTCCCTTCCTCAGGCTCCTCCCTGCTGAGCCCCTGCACCTCCTGGCTTGGGTCCCTGCAGTCAGTCCTGTTCTCACTGCCTCCTCCAGGAACACGGGCTGGGGTCCTCTTACTGGCATCAGCCTTTCTCATGCTGAAAGGTCTGACTCCTGCACCATGCCCAGGCCAGAGCCCTCACTCGATGCATCGAATAACTGAGTTCGCACTGTGTGCACACACAGGCACACCTGGAATCCTAACCGGCTTCCACGGACCCCTAAATGCTCAACCTACATCAGCAAATCTCACTGACTCTTTTGCTCCTTTTTTTTTTTTTTGAGACAAGGTCTTGTTCTGTCTCCTAAGCTGGAGTGCAGTGGTGCAATCATGGCTCACTGTAGCCTCCAACTCATAAGCTCAAGAGATCCTCCTGCCTTAGCCTCCCAAATAGCTAAGGCTACAGATGCAACCACCATACCTGGCCAGTTTTTTTTTTTTTTTGAGACGGAGTCTTGCTCTGTTGCCCAGGCTGGAGTACAGTGGCACAATCTTGGCTCACTGCTACTCTGCCTCCTGGGTTCAAGAGATTCTCCTGTCTCAGCCTCCCAAGTAGCTGGGATTACAGGCATGCACCACCACACCCAGCTAATTTTTGTATTTTAATAGACACGGGGTTTCACCATGTTGGCCAGGCTGGTCTTGAACTCCTGACCTCAATCTCAAGTGATCTGCCCACCTCAGCAGCCCAAAGTGCTGGGACTACAGGCATGAACAACCGTGCCCGGCCTCCCCTGGCTAATTAAAAAAAAATTTTTTTGTAGATATGGAGTCTCACTTTGATGCCCAGGCTGATCTCAAACTCCTGGCCTTAATTGATCTTCCCATCTCGACCTCCTAAAATGCTGGGATTACAAATGTGAGCCACTGTGCCTGGCCTGTTCTTCCTTTAAAAAACCAAAATCTAAAATGCAGAAAGATGGAAAGAACAATGAACAGCCATATTTCCCTCACCCCAAAGTAAAACTGTCCATACCTCATCATTGCTGCTTCTTTCGCTCTCACCTTTGCCCAGAAGCAGGTGGCAGCATGGTGCCCTGTGGAGGTGGGCAGTGATATCTGTTTTCCCCATGTCCCCAGCTCACGATGGCCATCGTCGTCCCTGCCAGGTGGCCCCAGACTGCTGGAAGGAAGGAAGCCCCAGTGGAAGGTTTGGTTTGCATGTCTCTGGTTACTAGTGAGCTCTGGCATCCCGTCACACATTCACCAGCCAATTCAGGTCCCCTCTGTACCCTGCTCACTCATAGTTTGTCCATTTTTCTGTTGTGTTTCCTGCTTGTTCCTTGTTAGTCTGCAGGAGTTCTTTGAATGTGCTAGGTATGAATTCCTTGTTGATGCTTGGTTTGTGAAATTTACATAAAATAAGATTAACTTTTTCTTCTTTTTTTTGAGACAGGATATCACTCTGTCACCCAGGTTGGAGTGCAGTGGTTGAACTCCTGGACTCAAGCGGTCCTCCAGCCTCAGCCTCCTGAGTAGCTGGGTCTACAGGCATGCACCACCATGCCCAGAGAAGTTTTTGATTTTTTTGTAAAGACAGGGTCTTGCTATGATGTCTAGGCTGGTCTGGAACTCCTGGGCTCAAGCGATCTACCTGCCTCAGCCTGCCAAAGTGCCAGGATTACAGGTGTGAACCATGGGGCCCAGCCAGATTAACCATTTTAAAGTGTATACTTTAGTGGCATCTTGTACATTCAAGATGTTATGCAATCGTCACCTCTACCTACTTCTGAAACATCTTCATCATCCCAAAAGGAAACCCCATCCTTGTTAGGCAATCTCTTCACTTTGCATTCCCCTCTTCCCCAACTCCTTGGCAACCAGCAGCTGGCTTTCTGTCTCTATAGACTTACGTGCTCCACATATTTCACATAAATCAAATCATGCAACCTAGTGACCTTTTACGCCGGGCTTTTTTTTTTTAACTTAATATAATGTTTTGAGGTTTATCTATGCTGTAGCATGTGCCAGTGCTTTATTCCTTTATATGGCTGAATAATATTTCATTATGTATCTATACCATGCTTTAGCCATTTATCTGTTGATAGGCATTTGGGCTCTGCCATCTTTTGGTGATTGTGAATAGTGCTGCTATAGCATTTGTGGATGCATGTTTATTTGAGTACTGTCTTCAATTTTTTTTTTTTTTTTTTGAGACAGAGTCTCACTCTGTCGCCAGGCTAGAGTGCAGTGGCACAATCTCGGCTCACTGCAACCTCTGCCTCCCAGGTTCAAGTGATTCTCCTGGTTCAGCCTTCCAAGTAGCTGGGACTACAGGCGTGTGCCACCACACCAGCTAATTTTTGTATTTTTAGTAAAGATGGGGTTTCACCATGTTGGCAATGATGGTCTCGATCTCTTGACTTCATGATCCGCCCGCCTTGGCCTCCCAAAGTGCTGGGATTATAGGCATGAGCCACTGAGCCTGGCCTTTCTCTTTTAGACGGAGTCTTCCTCTGTCTCCCAGGCTGGAGTGCAGTGGCATGATCTCGGCTCACTGCAACCTCCACTTCCCTGGATCCAGTAATTGTCCAGCCTCAGCCTCACAAATAGCTGGGACCACCGGTGTGAGCCACCATGCCCAGATAATTTTTTTTTTTTTTTTTTTTGAGACAGAGTCTCACTCCGTTGCCAGGCGCCAGGCTGGAGTGCAGTGGCTTGATCTCGGCTCACTGCAACCTCTGCCTCCTGGGTTCAAGGAATTTTCCTGCCTCAGCCTCCCAGGTAGCTGGGACTACAGGCGCGCGCCACCAAGCCCAGCTAATTTCTGTATTTTTAGTAGAGACGGGGTTTGGCCATGTTGCCCAGCCTGGTCTCTGACTCCTGGGCTCAAGCCATCTGCCCACCTTGGCCTGCTGGGATGACAGGCGTGAGCACCCACGCCTGGCCTAAGCCACTTCACATTTTCATCTACGCTCCTCATTTTCTGTTTTAGTTTTATTGCAGCCATTCTAGTGGGTGTAAAGTGGTATATTATTGTGGCTTTGACTTACATTTCCTTTTTTTTTTTTTTTTTTTGAGATAGAGTCTCACTCTGTCACCCAGGCTGGAGTGTAGTGGTGCAATCTCAGATCACTGCAACCTTCGCCTCCTGGGTTCTCCTGCATCAGCCTTCTGAGTAGCTGGGACTACAGGTGCCCGCCACCATGCCCAGCAACTGTTTATACTTTTAGTAGAGACAAGGTTTCACCATGTTGGCCAGGCTGGTCTCGAACTCCTGACCACAGGTGATCTGCCTGTCTCCACCTCCCAAAGTGCTGGGATTACAGGCGTGAGCCACTGCACCCAGCCTTTCATTTCCTTTCACATACTTCTTAGTCATTTGTACATATTCTTGAAGAAATGTCCATTCAAGTCCTTTGACCCTTTTTGAATTGGGTTATCTTTTTGTTGTTGAGTTATAAGAGTTCTTTATATATTCCGGATATCTGACCCTTATCAGATGTATAATTTGCAGGCATGCTCTCCCATTCTGTGGGTTGTCTTTTTACTCGGTTAATACAGGTTGAGTATCCACCTTTGCACTCAAGTGAGGTGGGGTCCACCTTCTGTTCCACCATGTAAGCCGTCACCAGCCTTTAGCCAAGCCATCCTTCCCCCCAGGCTGTGAGCACACCCAGATGCCCATCACCAGGTAAACAAAGAGGAGAATGTGATGGGTGCCCCTTCTAGGGTTCCACAGGCCGGTGAGAAGCAGTGAATTCGGGGTACTCACAGCACCAGGGATAGATCATGATGCTCAGGGTAGTGAGAAACAGCATGAGCTGCAGCATAACGCTGGTCCACAGCCACGCGGCCACATATGCACTTGTGTAAGGCTAGACACACAGCTAAGGACCAAATATCAGCCTCATTAAGAGGCAGCCTTGGGCCAGGTATAGTGGCTCACACCTGTAATCCCAGCACCTTGAGAGGCCGAGGTGGGCAGATCACAAAGTCAGGAGTTCAAGACCAGCCTGGCCAACATGGTGAAACCCCCTCTCCACTAAAAATACAAAAATTAACTGGGTATGGTGGCACATGCCTGTAATCCCAGCTACTCGGGAGGCTGAGGCAGGAGAATCGCTTGTACCCGGGAGGTGGAGGTTGTAGTGAGCCAAGATTGTGCCATTGTACTCCAGCCTGGACGACAGAGCAAGATTCTACCTCAGGAAAGAAAAAAAAGAAAGAAAAAAAGAAAAGAGGCAGCCTTGGCAGGGCAGGGCAGGGGCAGGAGAGTTGGGCTGGAGGTACAGGAGAACACATCAGAATTAAAATGAGCAGGGTCTCACGTGGACCTGTGGTAACAACATGCCAGGACTAGCCCCTGCACGATGCCTGAGGAAGAACAGGAAAGGACGGCTCTCTCAGCACGAGGTGCTCCAGCCACGCCCCTTCCTGGTTCCTGTGGCTCATGGTCATTTTGACCTGCCTGGGCCCCTGAAGGGCCCTAACGGAGGAGGAAGGGCTCTTCTGGCAGAGGGGGAGGACAGGCTTGTTTCTCCCCTGCCCAAGTAGTTGTGGGGCCAACGTTCAAAGTGCCTGAAAGAAGCACAGCAGGGGGTTCTTTAGAGCAAGGAGAAGCCACAGGAACGGACTATTTCACTGACAGGGTAGCCATGCTCAGGTGCCCAGCAGGCCTGCCTGGACTTGTACCTTCTGCCCGCCTGGGATCTTCCCCTGCAGACCCCCTGGCAGTCAGCTCCACAGCAGGAGCCCTCAGCCAAACGACCACCATCCTCTCTGGCCGTGCTGACCCAATGCCCAGGCACAGTCCTGGCCCCAAGACGGGCCCGGTGATAAAGTGGCTGCCCCTTCACTTCCTCGGCAGCCACCAGTAGGTCCTGAGTGCTGGGCAGACCTCTCTGCGGGGGCCTGTCCCCCTCAGATCCCAGCCCAGGTACGCTGAGTGGCCTCACGTGTTTTTAGACATCTTCTGTTCTGTGCCCTGGCTCTGTCCTCCCTGTCTGCCTGTGTAACCCTCTCTACTCCCGCCTGCTCCTGCTCCCTCTTCCTCCGTCTTCCCTTGCTTCCATTCACTGACCCCACACATACTGTCTGAGCACCTACTGTGTGCTGGCCACAGGCACTCCCCAGGGGATGAGGCAGGCAGGATCCACACATGAGCCCAGACACAGTCAGAACCATTCAGAGAGCAATGAGCCTTTCCGGTTTTTGTTTTTGTTTTTTTTGAGATGGAGTCTCACTCTTGTTGCCCAGGCTGGAGTGCAATGGCGCCATCTCGGCTCACCACAACTCCTGGGTTCAAGTGATTTTCCTGTTTCAGCCTTCCAAGTAGCTGGGATTACAAGCATGGGCCACAAAGGCTGGCTAATTTTTTGTATTTAGTAGAGATGGGGTTTCACTATGTTGGTCAGGCTGGTCTCAAACTCCTGACCTCAGGTGATCCACCCACCTCGGCCTCCCAGAGTGCTGAAATTACAGGTGTGAGCCACGGTACCTGGCTGAGCCCTTGTGTTTTAAGCTGCGATGGGACAGAAAGGGACCAGGCAGCAACTGTAGAGAGGGTGGCCTCTGAAGGCCTTTCTAAGGAGGTGACAGTCACTCTGAGATCTGTGGACAAGGACACCTGCTTTGCAAAGTAGTCGGGGAAGAGAAGTCCCGGCAGGGGAACAGCAGGTGCGAAGGCCTGGAGGCAGAGGCTGAGATCCTCCCGAGGACCAGCCCCCTAGCCTGAGGGGTAGTTGGCACTCAGTGACCGGAGGGAGACCGGTCTTCCCTGGTGTCACATAGCAAGTAAGATGCAGGCATCTAGGAGAGAAACCAGGCCCCGCCAATACCATGTCTCATGTTCCTGCCCTGGCCACTGAACACTTGCTGAAGGCCACCCTCATTCATTGGTGACAGTGTATGATCCTGCTGGGGAGGCCACCAACAAGCATTAGCATCTGCCCAGAGCTGGGGGTGGTCCCAATCACATGCTCAGCTCCAGCCAGGAAAACAAAAGCAATACCACATCCTCACTATCTGTGCCAGGCTGTTTGAGACGGTGGCTAGTATCAGATCACCAGCAGAGGCACACAGACCATTTTTTTTTTTTTTGAGATGGGATCTTACTCTGTTGTCCAGGCTAGAGTCCAGTGGCACGATCTTGACTCAGTGCAACCTCCATCTCCCAGGCTCAAGCAATCCTTCCACCTCAGCCTCCAGAATAGCCGGGACTACGGCCATTTGCCACCATGTCTGGCTAATTTTTTATATATTTTTGTAGAAACGGGGTTTTGCTATGTTGCCCAGGCTAGTCTCAAACTCCTGAGCTCAAGTGATCCTCCCACCTTGACCCCTCAACGTGCTGCAACTCTAGGCACAAGCCACCACACCTGGCCAGACACAAGCTGGGAGAGAGAGCCATCTGCCAGCAGCTCATGCCTTCACTTAGCAGTGACGTCATTTGCCTGTGAGCACTCACCATGTGTCAGGTACCGGGCTGAGGCCTGCGGGCCATTCCATCACCTCCTCCAGGCTTCTGCATCTGTGCCCCTGTTCCTGAAATAGCATTTCCATCTGCCTTGGATACTCTCTGAAAAATGCCCCCCAAAAGATGTTCATGTCCTAATCATGGAACCCATGAAGGTTTCTGCTATGGTTTGAATGTGTTCCCTAAATTGCCTGTGTTAAAACTTAATACCAGCTGGGTGTGATGGCTCGTGCTTGTAATCCCAGCACTTTGAGAGGCTGAGGTGGGAGGATGACTTGAGGTCGGGAGTTCAAGATTTTTTAAAAATCCCCAAATTTACGCCGGGCATGGTGGCTCAGGCCTGTAATCTCAGCACTTTGGGACGCCAAGGCGGGCGGATCACCTGAGGTCTGGAGTTCGAGACCAGCCTGGCCAACATGGTGAAACCCTGTCTCTATTAAAACACAAAAATTAGCTAGGCATGATGGCACATGCCTATAAACCTAGCTACTTGGAAGGCTGAGGCGGGAGAATTACTTGAACCCAGGAGATGGAACCCAGGAGGTGGAGGTTGCAGTGAGTCGAGACAGTTCCACTGTACTCCAGCCTGGACGACAAGAGCAACTTTGTCTCAAAAAAAAAAATCCCCAAATTCATATGTGGATCGGAGGTGGGACCTTTGGGAGGTAATTAAGATTAGCTGAGAGTCTCAGGGTGGGGGCCCCACAATGGGACTGGTGGCCTCACAAGAAGAGGAGGAGAGACTTGCGCTGGCCCGCGCTGGCTCTCTCGCCATATGATGCACTGTCCCGTTTCCTGGTGCTGTAGGAAGGAGCTTACCAGATGCTGGCACCATGCTCTTGGACTCCCTAGTCTCCAGAACCATGAGCTAAATCACCTTTTATTTCTTATAAATCACCAGTGTGTGATAGTCTGTAATAACAACAGAGAATACGCTAAGACAGAAAATTGGTACCGGGAAGTGTTGCTAGTAACAAATACCCAAAAACACGGAAGCAGCTTTGGAATAGGGTACTGCATAGCATTACCCAATGGACTGGAAGAATTTGGAGGAGCAGGCTGGAAAAAGCCTGTATTGCCATAAACAGAGCATTAAGGGCAATTCCGGTGAGGTCTCCAAAGACACAAAGACGAGGGGAAGTCTGGAACTTCTGAGAGATTACTTAAGTGGTCATGGCCAGAATGCTGATAGAAATATGGAAAATAAAGGCCATTCTGCTGAGGTCTCAGATGGAACTGAAGAGCAGGGTATTGGAAACTGGAGGAAAGCCCGTCCTTGTTATAAACTGGCTAAGAACTTGGCTGGATTGTGTCTATGCCAGGGCTGTATGGAATGCAGAATTTAAGAGCAATACATGAGGATATCTGGCAAAAGAACGATCTAAGCTGCAAAGCGTTCCAGCTGCTGCACAGCTACTTACATTAAGCTGCAAGATGGAAAACGACTGAAAGATGAAATTTATAATCAAGCAGGAAGCAAAGCAGAAAGTCTTGGAAAATTCTTAGCTTGGCCACACGAAGAAAGAAAAGGCATGTTCAGGAGAGGGAACCAAAGGGGTGGCCTGGCAGCTATTTGCTAAGGAAATTAGTACAGGCAGAAAGATCGATTGGCAAGAGAACAGAAGAAAGGCCGGGCATACCTGTAATCCCAGCACTTTGGGAGGCCGAGGTGGGTGGATCACGAGGTCAGGAGTTCGAGACCAGCCTGGCTAGCATGGTGAAACCCTGTCTCTACCAAAAACTACAATTTGCCAGGCGTGGTGGTGGGCACCTGTAATCAATCCCAGGTACTCGGGAGGCTGAGGCAGGAGAACTGCTTGAACCTGGGAGGTAGAAGTTGCAGTGAGCTGAGATCACGCAGCTGCACTCCAGCCTGGGCAACAAGAGTAAGACTTTGTCTCAAAAAAAAAAAAAAAAAAAAAAAAAATTTAGAGAATGGAAGAAAGACCCGGAAGCATTTCAGAGATCTTCCGGCTGGCCCTCCCATCACAGACCCCCAAGCCTAGGAAGGAAGAATGGCTTTGGGGACAGGACAAGCGCCCTTATGGATTTGCTAGTCCAGGGCCCCTAGGGTGTCTGCGCTCTCATGTATCGTCCTCCGCTGCCCCAGCTGTGGCACAAGCAGCCCCAGGTGTGGCTCCACCCACTACTCTGGAAGACATAAGCCCGCAGCCTCGATGGCATCCACATGGTGCTAATTCCACAGGCTCACAGAAAGCAAGAGCTGTGAGCACAGCAGCCTCTGCCTAGAGTTCGAAGGCTGTATCAGCCTGGGAGCCCATGCAGGACTTACTGCAGGGGTGGAGCCACTGCAGAAAGCCTCCATGAAGGCAATGCCTGGTGGAGCTGAGGCAGTGAGATCACCACAAAGACCCCAGAACCACACAGCTACCGGCATGCAACGCCAGCCAGGGAGAGCTGAAGTGTGGGCTGGGCCCAGCAAAGCCATGGGAGCCGGGCTGCCTCACGCCTTGGGGACCCAGCCTCCACCCCAGTATGTCCAGGAGGCAGAACGCAGAGTGAAAGATTATTCGGGAGTCTTTTTTTTTTTTTTTTTTTTTTGAGACAGTCTCATTCTGTTGCCAGGCTGGAATGTAGTGAGTGGCTCGATCTCGGCTCACTGCAACCTCCGCCTCCTGGGTCTGAGCAATTCTCCTGCCTCAGCCTCCTGAGTAGCTGGGACTAAAGGGGCACACCACCACGCCTGACCAATTTTCGTGCTTTTAGTAGAGACAGGGTTTCACCATGTTGGCCAGGATGGTCTCGATTTCTTGACCTCATGATCCGCCTGCCTTGGCCTCCCAAAGTGCTGGGATTACAAACGTGAGCCACTGCATCTGGCCAACGGAGTCTTAAGATATAATGCTTACCCTGTTGTGTTTGCACTTCTTTGGGACCATCTGCCCCTTTCGTCTTGCCTACTTCTGCCTTTTGGAATGGGAACATCTGGCTTATGCCTGTGCCACCATTGTGTTTTGGAAGGTGAGAACTTGTTTGATCTCACAGGGTTGCAGCTGGAAGGAATTCACCGCGGGATGAATCGTGCCTTGAATCTAACCCAGATCTCATTCAGATGAGACTCTGAACTTTGGACAGAGTTGATGCTGGAACAAGTTAAAACTTTGGGGCTTTGGGGATGGAATGAATACATTTTGGATGTGAGGACATGAATTTTGGGGCTGAGGGCAGACTACTGTGTTTCGAACGTGTCCCCTAAATTTCATGTGTTGGAGACTTACTCCCCAAATTCATATGTTGATTGGAGGTGGTGCCTTTGGGAGATAGTTAGGATTAGATGAGGTCATGGGGCAGGGCCCCCATGATGGGACTGATGGCTTTATAAGAAGAGGAAGAAGCGAAAGAACTGTTTAAGCTGCAAAGTGTTCCGGCTGCTGCACAGCTACTTACATTAGGCTTCAAGAGGGAAAATGACTTAAAGATGAAATTTATAATCAAAAAGGAAGCAAAGCAGAAAGTCTTGGAAAATTCTCAGCCTGGCCACGTAAAGAGATGGGACTGATGACTGTAAGAAGAAGAGACTGGGTGAGGTGGCTCATGCCTGAAATCCTAGCACTCTGGGACCCCAGGCTGAGTGGGTGGATAGCTTGAGCCCAGGTGTTCAAGACCAGCCTGGGCAACATAGTGAAACTCCACCTCTACAAAAAATACAAAAATTAGCTGGGTGTGGTGTAGTCCACACCTACTGTAGTCCCAGCTACTCGGGAGGCAAGAGGTGAGAGGATTGTCTGAGCCTGAGGAGGTGGAGGCTGCAGTGAGCCGTGATCACATTGCTGCCCTCCAGCCTGGGCAATGGAGTGAGTCTTGTATCCAAAGACCTGTTTAAAAAAGGAGAGGAAGAACCAGGAGCGGTGGCTCACTTCTATAATCCCAGCACTTTGGGAGGTCGAGGTGGGTGGATCATGAGGTCAGGAGATCGAGACCATCCTGGCCAACATGGTGAAACCCCGTCTTTGAAGCCCTGTCCCATGGAATGATGCCACAGGAAGGTCCTCACCAGATGCCAGTGCCATGCTATTAAACCCCCTACCTCCAGAACCATAAGTATATAAAACACTATTGCTTATAAATGACCCAGTCTGTGGTCAGTTATAGAAACAAAAAACTCAGACAGTTTTCTTACATGGCAAAAAGGGGGTGGGTCTATCAGGTGTGACTGAGAATTCTGAGATGAGGAGATTGTCCTGGGGTATCAGGGTGGGCCCTGAATGCCATCATGAGTGTCCTTATAAGAATGGGAAGGCAGGCCAGGCACGGTGGCTCACGCCTGTAATCCCAACACTTTGGGCGGCCGAGATGGGAGGATCACCTGAGGTCAGAAGTTCGAGACCAGCCTGGCCAACATGGTGAAACCTGGTCTTTACCAAAAATACAAAAGATTAGCCAAGTGTGGTGGCAGGTACCTGTGGTCCCAGCTACTGCAGAGGCTGAAGCAGGAGAATCGCTTGCACCCTGGAGTCAGAGGTTGTAGTGAACTGAGATTGTGCCATTGCACTCCAGCCTGGGTGACCAGAGTGAAACTCCATCTCAAAAAAAAAACGAATGGGAAGGCAGAGAGATGACCATGCACAGAAGAGAAGATAGAGTGCAGATGGAGTGGAGAGAGCTCTGAAGACGCTGGCCTGGAAGACAGCAGTGATGTGGCCACAAGCCAAGGAAGGCTGGCAGCTACCAGAAACTGGAGGAGGTGAGGAACAAGCCTGCCCCAGAGCCCCACAGGGGGAGCACAGCCCTGCAGACACATTGATTTCAGCACAGTGACACTGATTTCGGGCTTCTGTCCTCCAGAACCGTGAGAGAGCAAATTTCTGTCACTTACGGTAATTCATTACACTAGGAAAAAACACACCAGCTAACCCTTTACTCCAATTTGCCAGCGCCCTCCTCTGCTCCTGCTTACAGAGTCCGTGTCATTCCCAGCTGGAATGACAGCTCCCTGAGGGCAGGATTTTAAGGTCTTGTTTTTCACTGTACCCTACGGCTCACAATGCCAAACACAGATTGAATGCACAATGAATGAAGAAGTGAATGAATCAGTATTTTTTCATTTTTCAAAAGTAGTAACTTTTATGTGAATGTGGGCTTAGGCATATGCTTAGAAAAAGTCCCAAGGAAATCTACACAAATTTCTACTGGCACTTAGCACGAGGAATGAAACCACGGAAAGCTTCACATTCCACAGTGAACAATTTTGAGGGATTTAAGAACCTCTATTAATTTTTATCAAGAAATCAAATAAGAAAGGCAAACCAGGCCGGGCGCGGTAGCTCACGCCTGTAATCCCAGCACTTTGGGAGGCCAAGGTGGGTGGATCATGAGGCCAAGAGATTGAGACCATCCTGGCCAACATGGTGAAATCCCATTTCTACTAAAAATACAAAAATTAGCTGAGCATGATGGTGCGTGCCTGTAGTCCCAGCCACTTGGGAGGCTGAGGTAGGAGAATCACTTGAACCCAGGAGTCGGAGGTTGCAGTGAGCCGAGATTGCACCACTGCACTCCAGCCTGATGACAGCAAGACTCCGTCTCAAAAAAAAAAAAGAAAGGCAATCCATAGGCTGGGTGAGGTGGCTCGTGCCTCTATTCCCAGCACTTTGGGAAGCTGAGGCAGACAGATCACTTGAGCTCAGGAGTTTGAGACCAGCCTGGCCAACATGGCGAAACCCCCAAACCCCAACTCTACTAAAAATATAAAGTATTAGCCAGGTGTGATGGTGCATGGCTGAGGCATGAGGATCACTTGAACCCGGAGGTGGAGGTTGCAGTGAGCTGAGACGGCACCAGTGCACTCCAGCCTGGGCGACAGAGTGGGACCCTGCCTCAAAAAAAAAAAGAAAAGAAAAGAAGGCAAATCATGAAAGGGAGAGGAGCACCATTTTTTTTTCCCAAAAGGCCGATTCTCCGTGGAGTTAGAGTCTGGAGAGCGTCTGCTTGAATGGAAGTCACCCACAGGAAGAAAGCCACGCTCTGCAGGGGCCTCGCCAGCCTGGGGAGCCACCAGGACCTTTGCCCGACTTTGAAAATCCTTCCCAGACGTGTACTCAGACGGGAGTGGGGATAGCGTGACCTCATGAGAAGCGTCAGTGCAGACCAGAGGCCCTCTCCACTCTGCCACCTTCCAGCGGTGTGACGTTGAGCAAACCACCTCTCAGAGTCTCCGTTGTCTCCTCCATAAATCAAAGAGTGGCCCCATCTTGAGATTTTGCTCAGATGATTAAAAACAGTCCACGTGCCTGGCACAGAGCAGGTCGCCAATAAAACATGGCAGCAGCCATCAGTGGTGTAAGAACCAAGCTCTCAACGTCTAAATGGCCCCCCAAGTCTCCAAGAGCCCCTTCTCTTATCTGAGGAAAGACACGTGGACGTTCCTGCCCCTCTTGGTCCAATGGTGGGAACTTTGATGGTCCTTGCGACACTGGTATCTTCCCCAGTTCACCAGTCTTTAAAAATGCTTCAGGGAGTTCAATTTTGCCCCAACACCAGGCAAACAGTGCCACCTGGTGGATGACAGGGACAGTATAGGAATCACCATGTACCCTTGGGAAATGATCCCCAGGGGTTGTGATTCCAGGCCAAGGGCAGAGTTGTTTGCTTTTGACTTCATAAGAGGGACAGGACAGGAGGCCCACTGTGTTAGTACAGCTGAAAATCAGAGGGCTGGCCCTGTGCAGGTGCTTCTGACAGCAAACCCAGACTTTTTGGATCCCTCCATTATATCCTGCCAAGAGATCATCCAGCTTGGGCTTAAATACCTCCGGGGATGGGGAACTCACTCTCCACGTGTTTTCATCACACGGTTCTTGCTATGTCAGGTCTCAGCTCAGATATTACCTCCTCAATGAGGCCTTCTCTGACCAATCCGGGCTCAAGTAGCCTCCCCAGACACACCCTCAGCCAAACCAATGGCGTTTCTGCATCCTGCCCCACCCCCACCCCCAATCTGGCCATGAACTCCACAAGGCAAGGATCTGTCTGCTGCATTGGGTGTTGAGTCCACGCCCAAGGAGCAGTGGCTGGAATCTGCTGACTTGATCCTCCCCAGGATGGGGAGCAAGGTAGGGTAATGTCTCCACTGGGCTCCTCCAGAAGCAGAGCCTGGGACAAGGATCTGAGGGCAAAAGTTAATTTGGGAGATGTCCCCCTAAAATAATAATAATTATTATATGATTTTAACACAGAGTCTCACCCTGTTGCCCAGGTTGGAGTGCAATGGTGAACTCTCAGCTCACGGCAACCTCCGCCTCCCAGGTTCAAGCAATTCTCCTGCCTCAGCCTCCCAAGTAGCTGGGATTACAGGTATTCACCACCACACCCGGCGTGTATCTTTAGTAGAGACAGGGTTTCAACATGTTGGCCAAGCTGGTCTCGAACTCCTGACTTCATGATCTGCCTGCCTCAGCCTCCCAAAGTGCTGGGATTACAGGCATAAGCCACCACGTCCAGCCTTTTTTTTTTTTTTTTTTTTAAGAGAGAGTCTTCCTCTGTCATCCAGGCTGGGTGTAATGACATGATCACAGCTCACTGCAGCCTTGAACTCCTGGGCTCAGGCAACATTCCTTAGCCTCCGAGTAGCTGGGTTTATAGATGTGTACCACCACGCCCAGCTAATTTTTAAAATTATTTTTGGTAAAGATGAAGTCTTGCTGTATTGCCCAGGCTAGTCTCAAATTCCTGGGCTCAAGAGATCCTCCTGCCTCAGCCACCTAAAACACTGAGAATTCAGGTATGAGCTACCATGCCTAGGTATCCCCCAAAATTCTAATGTCGAAGGCCTAACCCCAGGACCTCAAGAGTATAGTCGTTCCTTGGTATCCACAAGAGATTTGTTCCAGGACCCTCACAGATACCAAAATCCAAGGATGCTCAAGTCCCGTGTATGAAAGGGGCACAGTGGCCAGGTGCAGTGGCTCATGCCTGTAATCCCAGCACTTTGGGAGGCCAAGGCAAGTGGATCACTTGAGGTCAGGAGTTTGAGACTAGCGTGAAACCCCGTCTCTACCAAAAATACAAATATTAGCCAGGTGTGGTAGCCCACACCTGTAATCCCAGCTACTCAGGAGGCTGACGCAGGAGAATTGCTTGAACCTGGGAGGCAGAGGTTAGCAGTGAGCTGGGATCGCACCATCATACCCCAGCCTGGGCAATAAGAGCGAAACTCCACCTCAAATGAAAGAAAGAAAGAAAGAAAGAAAGAAAGAAAGAAAGAAAGAAAGAAAGAAAGAAAGAAAGGAAAGAAGAAAGAAAGAAAGGGAAAGAAAGAAAGAAGAAAGAAGGAAAGAAAGAAAGAGGCACAGTATTTGCATATAACCTAAGTACATCCTCCCATGTACGTTACGTCATCTCTAGATTATTTATAATGTCGAATACAATGTAAATACGATGTAAATAGTTGTCATACTATATTTTTATTTGCATTTTATTGTTGTGTTGTTATTTTAAATTAATTTATTTTTTCTAGAATATTTTCAATGCACAGTTGGTTTGATCCCTGGATACCAGAGAGCCAACTGTAACCTTATTTGGAGATCGGGTCTTTACAAAGGTCATCAAGTTAAAGATGTCAGTAGGGCGGGTCCTAATCCAGTAAGACCTGTGTCCTTATCAAAAGGGAAAATTTGGACACAGACTCATATAGAAGGAATTCTGATGAGGTGAAGACACATAGGGAGAAGGCAGCACTGACATGCAGAGGAGGGAGGCCTGGAACAGAACCTTCCCGCACATTCCTAGGAAGGGTCCTTCCCTGCCAACACCTTGATCTTGGCCTCATGACCTCCAGACCACGAGACAGTGGGGTGCTTTCTTCTTTCCCTTTTTTTTTTTGAGACAGAGTTTTGATCTTGTCGCCAGGCTGGAGGTGGAGGTTGCAATGGCTCGATCTCGGCTCACTGCAACCTCCACCTCCTGGGTTCAAGAGATTCTCCTGCCTCAGCCTCCCAAAGTAGCTGGGATTATAGACACCCACCACCATGCCCAGTTAATTCTTTTTGTATTTTTAGTAGAGATGGGGTTTCGCCATGTTGGTCAGGCTGGTCTTGAAGTCCTGACCTCAGATGATCCACCCACCTCGTCCTCCCAAAGTGCTGGGGTCACAGGCGTGAGCCACTGAGGCTGGCCCTGATGGTGAGGTTCTGGTTGAGGCACCCAGTCTGTGGTGCTTTGTTATGGCAGTCCTGGTGGACTAACACGGGCACCCACTGTACCTGCACAGACAGGGCTATGGATCTCCTTACAGGTAAGAAGGTTGAGCCAGGGGAGGGAAATAACTTGTCTCTGGTCACTCAGAACCAGGCAGGCCACAGACCCAGGTCTCTGAACTCAAGATAGGAGGATCAAGCCCCCAATCCCAAGCCCACCCCCCTCCCCAGTGCAACAGCAGTGGCCTGAACGACAAGCCCCTGGCCAAGGGCAAGCCTTGGAGGCCCAGCCTCACTGGCGTCAGCCTCGGGACAAAGATGCACATGCTTACACCCACCTCGGGACTCACAGGGGAGTGTATGTGGGGCAGGGAGGAAGTGGGGGCCTTTGGGACACCTAGGAGCAGGTGGGCTTCCAAGACAACACCCACCACCAAAACCACCAATCCAGATGTGCCCAGGCACCAAACCCCAAATGAAGGTCTGGCCAGGACAGCAGCTGATCAATGCAGCCCAAGGATGCAATCGCTGATTCGACTCGTGCTGAGCTTAGCCCCAGGGCCCCCTGCCATCGCCGAGCTCAGCGTCTTATGGAGGACGTGTGTTTGTAGACAGCAGCAGAAGAGTGCTTATTCCTGGGACAAGGCAATGCCTCAGAGCCTGTGGGAAGCCAATCTAAGCCCTGGGCAAATAGTAACTGAATCTTCCCAGCAACTCTGTGAGACAGGAATGGATTCTTTCCACTTTAGGAATAGGGGAAGGAGGCTCAGAGAGATTCAGTAACTTGCCCAACATCATGCAGCTTGAAAGTGGCAATGCTCGGATTTGAGCCCAGGCCACTGGCTTCAGAGCCCATGAAACCCCCGCTGAGCGTCAGAGAAATCTTCCTGGAGGAGGTGGCCCTAGCATGAAGTTTTGAGGGACAAGGAAGCGTGAACTGCCACAGTAAAACAACACTTCCCACCTACTGGATGGTCACTACCAACAAATGAGAAATACGTGTTGAAGAGACATGGGGGCCTGGAACCCCCATGCATTGCTGGTGGGTGTGTAAAATAGCAACCACTATGGAAGACGGTGTGTTGATTCCTCAAAAAGCTAAACGCAGGCTGACCATGTGACCCAGCAATCCCACTCCTGGGTATATACCAGGAGAATGGACCCATCCACATGAAAACTTGTACATGAGTGTTCACAGCAGCCCTAAGAGCCAAAGGTGGAAACGACCCAGGTGTCTATCAACAGATAAACAGACAGAATGTGGTATGCCCCTACAGTTGATTATTATTCAGCCTTAAAAAGAAGAAAGTTAATTTTTTTTTGAGATGGAGTTTCTCTCTTGTTGCCCTGGCTGGAGTGCAATGGCGCCATCTCGGCTCACTGCAACCTCTGCCTCCCTATTCAAGCGAATCTCCTGCCTTAGTCTCCGGAGTAGCTGGGACTACAGGCATGCACCACCACGCCCGGCTAATTTTTTTGGATTTTTAGTAGAGACAGGGTTTCACCATGTTGGCCAGGCTGGTCTTGAACTCCTGACCTCAGGAGATCCACCCACCTTGGCCTCCCAAAGTGCTGGGATTACAGGCACGAGCCACCACACCTGGCCAATTTTTTAAAAATGGAACGAACTCCTGATCCATGCAACAACATGGATGAATCGCGAACATTTTCTGAAGCAAAAGCAGCAGACACAGAAGTCACACAAGTCCACTCAGACGGAATGTCCAGAACGAGCAAACCCACAGAGACAGAGAGCACATTCGTGGTTGCCAGGGGCTGCGGTGAGGGGAATGGGGAGGCTCAAGTTTCCTTCTGGGGGGATAAAAATGTTCTGGAACTAACTAGACAGTGGCAGTTGTAAAACATCATGAGTATCCTTCAACCTACCGAATTGCACTCTAAAATGGCTACCATGGCGACTTCTATGTGAATTTTACCTCAGTTAAAAATTTAGGCTGGGCGCAGTGGCTCATGCTTGTAATCCCAGCAGTTTGGGAGGCCGAGGTCAGGAGTTTGAGACCAGCCTGGCCACCATGGTGAAACCGTCTCTACTAAAATAGAAAAATTAACCAGGCGTGGTGGCAGGTGCCTGTAATCCCAGCTACTCGGGAGGCTGAGTCAGGAGAATCCCTTGATTCTGTGGGGCAAAAGCTGCAGTAAGCCAAGATTGTGCCATTGCACTCCAGCCTGGGCAACAAGAGTGAGACTCCGTCTCAAAAAAAAAAAATTTAAGAAAGAAAAAGAATAATTTACCGGCAAAGAAAGGAAGAAACAGAGTCCCAGGCAGGGGAAAGGGCAGGCACCGAAGGCAGCAGCGCAGGATGGCTTCTGGGAGCCACAGACTGCCCAGAGCACTGGCAAGAGCACAGGCTGGACCCAGCCCTGAGCGCCAGGAAAGGGATTTAGATTTCCTCTGTGCCAACGGGCAGCCCACGGTGGCTCTTCAGCAGGGAAATGGAGGGGCCAGATTTGCAGATTGGGAATGGTTCGGGGCCTCCAAGGAGAAGGGAGGTGGTGGGGGAGGGACTGGAGGTGGGTTCTGAGGCTGCGGGAAGAAGGAGATGTAGGGGGAGGGGTTTGAGGTGGGTTCAGAAGCTGTAAGAGGAAGGGGAATGTGGGGGGAGGGGATTGGAGGTGGGTTCAGGGGCTGTGACTTGGAAGGGGATGTGGGGGAGGGACTGGAGGTAGGTACAGTGGCTGTCAGGGGGACGGGGGATGTGGGGGGGGAGGGGATTGGAGGTGGGTTGAAGAGCTGACAGGGGGAAGGGTTGGGGGCCAAGGGAATAGGAAGGTGCGGGGAGGAGGGGCAAAGCCTGAGGAAGCCGGAGGTCGGAGGTCGGAAGAGAGGGGACGTGGGAGGGGAGGGAAAGGAGGGAGGCAGGTTGGTGGCTGAGTACTGGGCCTCACCAGGGTGGGAAACCCTGGGGCAGGAGTGCTCTGGGAGGAAGATGAAGAATAAGCCCAGAATATGGGTGGGAGATGCCTGAGAGACATCCAGGTAGGGACAGGAGGGTCAGCCTCAGGGGAGGGTCTGGACTGGTGACAGGACCCTGGGCTCAAATCTGAGGGCCTGGAGAGTTCAGGTGCCGGGTGACTGAGGTCTCCCAGAACAACGATCTGAACCCTGTGACACCAACAGCGGTGGATTCATGGGCTCTGAAGCCAGTGGCCTGGGGTCAAATCCCAGCACTGCCATTTACAAGCTGCGTGCATTGGGCGAGTTACTGAATCTCTCTGAGCATCCTTCCCCTCTTCCCACAGTGGAAGGAATCCATTCCTATCTCACAAGAGTTGCTGGGAAGATTCAGTTAGTTAATATTTACCCAGGGCTTAGGTCGGTGCCTGGTGACTGCTTAGCAAATGTTAGCTACTATTTAGTGTGCATAAGATTCATTTAGGGATCTTATTAAAGAGAAAGAGTCCTGGGCCCCGCCCCCCAGAGATGCTGGCTGAGACAGCGTCAGATGCGGCCTGGGAATCTGAGGCTTTTGTTGTTGTTTTGATTTTTTTGGAGGCAGGGTTTCACTCTGTCACCCAGGTTGGAGTGCAGTGTCGTGATCTCAGCTCACTGCAGCGTCAGCTTCCTGGACTCAGGTGACTTTCCCGCCTCAGCCTCCAGAGTATCTGGGATTACAGGCATGCGCCACTGCACCTGGCTAATTTTTGTAATTTTTGTAGAGATGGGGTCACCATGTTGCCCAGGCTATTCTCAGACTCCTGGGCTCAAGTGATCCGCCCGCCTCAGCCTCCCAAAGCACTGGGATTACGGGCGGGAGCCACCGTGCCCATCTGGAATCTGGCTTTTAACAGGCATCCCCCAACCTACCCTGTGTCATTCTGAGGCAGGTGGTCAGTGGACCCCACAGCCTTGGTGGAGCTGAAGGAGTAAGACCACAGGGTTCTGGGGTTGCCCAAATTTTGAGGGGCCGGCTGAGAAGTCCAGGATGCAGGACAACGCGAGATGTGGTAGGAAAGCTGGTGCGAAAGGAGACCCAACAGATGACAGAGGGTGGAAACTCTCAGGAGAAGCGGTGAGCCATGGGGTTGCATGCTGCTGAAAGACCCAGTTAGAGGACAGAGGAGCCTCTCTCTGGGGGAACTGACATCACGAGGGTGGCCAGTGACTCTGGGAGGAGCTGTTTCCAGGAAGCAGTGGAACCTGGGCCAGAGAGCCAGGCTTCAGGAGTATGGGGGTGCTACGGACCGCACCGTGTCTCCTCAAACCCCCCCGATGAAGTCCTAACCCCTGGCACCTCTGAATGTGGCTGCATGTGGAGACAGGGCCTTTAAAGATGGGACTAAGGTGGAATGAGGTCACACGGATGGTGCTAATCCAACATGGCTGGTACCCGAATAAGCAGCAGGAATTTGGACAGACACGTAGAAAGGGAAGGCTACGTAAAGGCACAGGGAGAAGACACGGTCCACAAGCCAAGGAAAAAGAGGCCTCAGGAGTCAGCCCTGCTGACCCTGCGGTCTCGCATTTCCAGCCTCCAGCACATGAGAAACGAAGCTGCGGTTGACGGGGCGCCTGGTCTCTGATGCTCTGCCACAGCAGCCGACAGACCGGAGAGTGAGGCTGTGAGTCAGCGGTGCTCTGCGGAGTCCAGACACCACCCGAAACCTGGGCGAAGCCCCCAGCAAGAAAGACCAAATTCAACAGACAGAAAAAGGCAACTGGGTGAACTTTGATTTTTTTTTTCTTTTTTGAGACGGAGTCTCACACTGTCACCCAGGCTGGAGTGCAGTGTCTCAATCTCAGCTCACTGCAGCCTCCGCCTCCATGGTTCATGCGATTCTGCTGCCTCAGCCTCCTGAGTAGCTGGGATTACAGGCGTGTGCCACCACACCCGGCTAATTTTTTTGTATTTTTAGTAGAGATGGGGTTTCATTATGTTGACCAGACTGGTCTCAAACTCCTAACCTCGTGATCTGCCTACCTCGGCCTCTGAAAGTGCTGGGATTACAGGCATGAGCCACCGGGCCTGGCCAATTATTATTATTACTATTATTTTTGTGTGTGACAGAATTTTGCTCTTGTTGCCCAGGCTGGAGTGTAGTAGCATGATCTCAGTTCAGTGTACCCACTCCCTCCTGAATTCAAACAGTTCTTCTGCCTCAGCCTCCCCAGTAGCTGGAATTACAGGTGCCTGCCACCATGCCCAGCTAATTTTTGTATTTTTAGTAGAGACAGGATTTTACCATGTTGGCCAGGCTAGTCTTGAATTCCTGACCTCAGGTGATCCACTCACCTTGGCCTCCCATAGTGCTGGCATTACAGGTGTGAGCTACCGCACCCAACTGATTATCTTTTTTTAATCTGTAAGATGGAGATAATATGTCTTACAGCATAATTATAAATGTTCAGCATAGCATATGGAGTGTATAATAGGTTCTTAAGAATCCTAAAGAGGGCCAAGTGTGGTGGCTGATGCCTGTAATCCCAGCACTTTGGGAGGCTGAGGCGGGAGGATCACTTGAGGCCAGTAGTTCAAGACTAACCTGTGAAACATAGCAAGACCTCATCTCTCCAAAAAATCTTAAAACTATCTGGGCTTGGTGGTGTGCACCTATAGTCCTGGGAGGTACTGGAAAGGCTGAGGGGGGAGGGTGGCTTGAGCCCAAGAGTTTGAGGTTACAGTGAGCTATGATCATGCCACTATACTCCATCCTGGGTGACAGAGTGAGACCCTATAGGAAGAAGAAAACCTCAAAAATGAGTAACAATCTCATCAGTATCCTCAGAGAGATAAGAGAATTGCAATCATAAAACAAGAACAGAACGTAAGAATAAAGGAATATTCAGAGAACAGAAAAGAGGCCATGGAAATTATCTACCTACATGTTTTATATTAATATATTTATAATATATACTACATATTATTTATATATCATTTATGGACAAAATATGGGTGGATATGTAATATATATTTACACTTACACACATACATATAGAAATTAAAACCTCAAAATAAGGATTAGAAGATAAAATTGTTGAAGTGAGATGGAAAATAAAAAAGGAAAATGTCACAGATCCGGACAGAAGGGCCAATATCCGAGTTATAGGAGTTCCAGAAAGTAAGAACAGAGAAAATGGAGGGGAAGAAATCATTGATCATATAAGTCAAGAAAATTTCTCAGAACTGAAGGACAGACTTTACAGATTGAAAGAGCTTACCAAGAAGCCAGAATAATAGATGAAAACAGATTTTTTTTTTTTTTTGAGATGGTGTCTCGCTCTGTCACCCAGGCTAGAATATGGTGGCATGATCTTGGCTAACTGCAACCTCCACCTCCCAGGTTCAAGCAATTCTTCTGCCTCAGCCTCCCTAGTAGCTGAGACTACAGGTGCATGCCACCACACCTGGCTAATTTTTATATTTTTGATAGAGACGGGGTTTCACCATATTGGCCAGGTTGGTCTGGAACTCCTGACCTTGTGATCTACCCACCTCGGCCTCCCAAAGTACTGGGACTACAGGCATGAGTCACCGTGCCTGGCGGAACACAGATTTTTATCAAAGCATATCATCGTGAAGATTAGGGACAGAGAAAGTTCTACAAGTTCCCAAAAAGGGAAAATATAAAAGGGCAGGCACGTGGGATATATACAAAGGAGCAGGAATCAGACTGATTTTGTAACTTCTCAGCAGCAACACTGGAAGCTAGAGGATGCTGGAACAGTGCCCTTGAAATAAACTACGGTTGGCCAGGCACGGTGGCTCACGCCTGTAATCCCAGCACTTTGAGAGGCCAAGGTGGTTAGATCACAAGGTCAGGAGTTTGGTACCAGCCTGGCCAATATGGTAAAACCCCGTCTCTACTAAAAATCAAATATTAGCTGGGCATGGTGGCAGGCGCCTGTAATCCCAGCTACTTGGGAAGCTGAGGCAGGAGAATCTCGCTTGAACCCAGGAGGTGGAGGTTGCAGTGAGCCAAGATCACGCCACTGCACTCCAGCCTGAGCAACAGCGGGAGACTCCATCTCAAATAAAAACCAAAAAACTACAGTCACGCAATGCATAGCAACATTTCAGTCAACCATTGACTGCATATACAGTGGTGGTCCCATAAGATACCATATTTTTACTGTATCTTTCCTGTGTTTAGATATGTGTAGACACATGAATACTTACCATTGTCTTATAATTGCTTACAGTATTCACTCCAGTAACATGCTGTACGGGCTTGTAGCCTAGGAGCAATAGGCTAGACCATATAGCCTGGGGGTGTAGTAGGCTGTACCACACAGGTTTGTGTAAGGCACTCTATGATGTTCGCACAATGACAAAGTAACCTAATGATGCCTTTCTTCTAATGTATCCCTGTTATTAGGCAATGTGTGACTATATTTCCAATCTTCATTTTGTGCCCAGCCAAACTACAAATCAAGTAGGAAGGTAAATAGACTAAAGGCATTTTCAGACATGAAAAGTTTCAGTAAATCTACGTCCCTCTCTTTCTTCCCTACTTTCTTTCTCATTTTGGTAGAGCGCATCTTCCACCCTTCTCAGGAATGGGAAATCCCAGGACCAGAAAAAAAGCAGGAAAGCCACCTCCGGAGGTAAGGAGTGACCCGAAGGTGTTGCTGGAAGGAGTAGCCAAATGGCCTCATCTGTGCCCTGGGCAGAAAGGGCAGTCAGATCAGATTGGAGCAGGGCAAAAGGGCCCTCAAGTGGTTTCATCAAGAAGATGAAATTTACAGAGCACACGATGTGGACAAAGGTGTGAGAATAGATTGAAACTACTGGCAGAAGGCTTGGGGTTGAATTTGGGATAAGTACACCCAAACCAAACCAAACCAAACTCAATTAATTCTAGCTCCAGGGAGGACACAGAGCGGTGCTGGCAAGGACGTTTCTCTCTCTACCCTGTGTGGCTCAGCTGCGAGGGGCATTTACTTGGGCATGATAAAGTGTATAGTGTATTGGTTGTGTTGGTTCAGATCACCGAGGACTCAGTTGCTGAGATGGATTCAGGAGTATAAGAAGCATATTGGTGAGGAACACCTGTGAACAATAAAAGGGGAGAGACGGGGCGCAGTGGCTCACGCCTGTAATCCCAGCACCTGGGAGGCTGAGGTGGGCAGATCACCTGAGGTCTGGAGTTTGAAACCAGTGTGACCAACATGGCAAAACCCCGTCTCTACTAAAAATACAAAAAATTAGCCAGGCGCGGTGGTGCACGCCTGTAATCCCAGCTACTCGGGAGGCTGAGACAGGAGAATCACTTGAACCCGGGAAGTGGAGGTTGCAGTGAGCCAAGATCATGCCATTGCACTCCAACCTGGGCAATAAGAGTGAAACTCCATCTCAATAAATAAGTAAATAAAATGAAAGGAGAGAGAGCAGGCCTTGGCAGGGGGGAGCATCAGACCATGCTGCAAATCTGAAAGTCTCGGCAGCCCCAACCGGGAGCTCCAGAGCCAACACTGCCCGTCCTAGGAGTCCCATGCTAGGCAAACACAGTTCCAGGACCCCACTGTGCTCGATCCCTGGCGGGGGGCTTCCCTGGGTAAGGAAGCAGCTATTGGGGTATTTCTCCATTTGCGTTGCTATAAAGTAATACTTGAGGCTGGGTAATTCATAAAGAAAAGAGATTTATTTGGCTCCTGGTCCTGCAGGCTGTACAAGAAGCATAATACCGGCATCTTCTTCCAGTGAGGGCCTCAGGAAGCTTCCAATCACGATGAAAGGCGAAGTGGGAGAAGACGTGTCACGTGGCAAGAGAGGGCCCAAGAGAGAGACGTGGAGGTGCCAGGCTCTTTAAAACAACCAGATTGGCTGGGCACAGTGGCTCATGCCTGTAATCTCAACACTTTGGGAAGCTGAGTTATTTACTTCCAAGATAGAATGGTAGTACAGGGATTGGGTCAACATTCCCACTCCAAAAGGGAGAAATTGGTCAAAAGGAAGGGGCAACAGGCCCCATGAAAGTCTGAAACCCAGCAGGGCGGACTTGAAACTTGAAAGCTCCAGCATGATCCTTGAGTCTGTGGCCCACGTCCAGGGCATGCTGGAGCAAGGGCTGGGGCTTCCAGGGCCCCGGGCAGCTCCACCCCGTGTCTTTGCAGGGTGCAGCGCCTGTGGCTGCCCTGCCCTCATGGGTTGGACTTGAGTGCCTGTGGCTTTTCCAGGCTCACGGTGCAAGCTGCTTGTGGTCCTGCCATTTTCAGATCTGAAGGGCAGCGACCGCATCCCTACAGCTCCACTAGGTAGTGCCCTGGTGAGGACCGTGTGGGGCCTCCATCCCCACACTTCCCCTCCACACAGCCCTGTGGAGGTTCTCTGTGAGGGCTCCACCTCTGTGGCAGGTTTCTTTCTGGGCACCCAGGCTTTCTGATACGTCTTCTGAAATCCAGGCGGAGCTGCCCAGCCTCCTTCACTCTTGGGCTCTGTGCACCTGAAGGGTTAACACCACGTGGAAGCTGCCAAGGCTGATGGCTTACAGCCTCCGGAGCAGCAGTCAGAGCTGTACCCAGAGTCCTTCAAACTGACACTGGAGCTGGAGCAGCTGAGGTGTGGGGAGCAGTGTCCAGAGGCTGCACAGGGAAACAGGGCCCTGGGCCGCTGGGTCTGGCTCCCAAAACCACTCTTTCCTCCTAGGCCTCTGAGCCTGTGATGGGAAGGACTGTCTTGAAGACGACTTTTTTTTTTTTTTTTCCTAAGAGCGAAAGAGTCTCACTCTGTTGACCAGGCTGAAGTCAGCCGCACGACCTCAGCTCACGGCAACCTCCTCCTCCCAGGTTCAAGTGATTCTCCTGCCTCAGCCTCCTGAGTAGCTGGGATTACAGGTGCCTCCCACCACGTCCAGCTAATTTTTGTATTTTTAGTAGAGACAAGGTTTCACCATGTTGGCCAGGCTGGTCTCAAATTCCTGACCCCGATTGATCTGCCTACCTTGGCCACCCAAAGTGCTGGGATTACAAGTGTGAGCCACCGAGGCTGGCCCTGAAGACTTCTGAAATGCCTCTGAGGCTGTTTTCCGATAATCTTGGCTGTTAGTACCTGGCTGTCTTTTAGTCATGCTAATCTCTCTAGCAAGTGGTTGCTCCACAGCCAATTAGTATTCCTCTCCTGAAAATGTTCTTTTCTCTCTGCCATGTAGGCAGGCTGCAAATTTTCCCCATTTTTATGCTCTGCTTGCCTTTTAAATATAAATTCTAACTTTAAGTCATTTCTTTGCCCCTATATCTGATCACAAGTTGCTAGAAGCAGCCAGGCCACATCTTGGAAGTTTTGCTGCTTAGAAATTTCTTCCACCAGACTGGGCGTGGTGGTTCATGCCTATAATCGGAACACTTTGGGAGGCCGAGGCAGGTGGATCCCTTAAGCTCAGTAGTTTGAGACCATCCTGGGCAACATGGCAAACCCTGTCTCTGCCAAAAATACAAAAAATTAACCAGGCATGGTGGCACACGTCTGTGGTCCCAGTTACTCAGGAGGCTGAGGTGGGAGGATTGCTTGAGCCTGGGAGGTGGAGGTTGCAGTGAGCTGACATCATGCCACTGCACTCCAGCTTGGGTGACAGAGCGAGACTCTCTCTCAAAAAATAAAAAGAAAAAAGAAACATAATTTTTTCCACCAGATACTCTAGGTCACCAATCCCTTGGCCATGGATACAGCGCAACCAAGTTCTTTCCTGCAGCATAGCAGGGTGACCTTAGCTTCAGTTCCTAATAAAGTCTTCATTTCTATCTGAGACCTTATCAGCCTGGCCCTCACTGTCCATATTTCCGTCAGCATTTGATCACAACCAGTTAATTAGTCTCTAAGAAGCTCCAAACGTCCCCTCATCTTCCTGTCTTCTGAGCTCTCCAAACTCTTCCAACCTCTAGCCATTACCCAGTTCCAAAGCTGCTTCCACATCTTCAGGTATGTTTTTGTTTTGTTTTGTTTATTTGAGATGGAGTTTCACTCCTGTTGCCCAGACTGGAGTGCAATGGTGTGATCTTGGCTCACTGCAATCTCTGCCTCCTGGGTTCAAGTGATTCTCCTGCCTCAGCCTCCCGAGTAGCTGGGATTACAGGCATGTGCCACCATACCCAGCTAATTTTGTATTTTTAGTAGTGACGGGGTTTCTCCATGTTGGTCAGGCTGGTCTCGAACTCCTGACCTCAAGGTGATCCACCCACCTTGGCCTCCCAAAGTGCTGGGATTACAGGTGTGAGCCACCACACCCCGCCTTCAGTTATGTTTATAGCAACACTTCACTCTTTGATATCAAGTCTGTATTAGTCCATTTGTGTGGCTATAAAGGAATACCTGAGGCTGGATAATTTATAAAGAAACAAGGTTTATTTGGCTCAGGGTTCTGCAGGCTGGTCATGAAGCACAGGGCTGGCATCTGCTTCTGGTGAGGGCCTCAAGAAGCTTCCAATCACAGTGGGAAGTGAAGAGACAGCAGGTGTGTCTCATGGTGAGAGAGGGAGCAGGACAGAAAGTGATGGAGGCACCAGATCTCATGTGAATTCACTGCTATAGGGAGGGACCAAGCCATTCATAGGAGATCCACCCCCATGACCCCAACACCTCCTACCAGGCCCCACCTCATACATATATGTATGTGTGTGCGTATATATACACATATATATTATATATACAGATATATAAGCATTTTATATATATATATATATTTTTTTTTTTGAGACAGGGTCTTGCTCTGTCTCCTAGGCTAGAGTGCAGTGGTGCAACCACAGCTCACTGCAGCCTCAACTTCCCCTGCTCAAGCAATCCTCTCACCTCAGCCTCCCAAGTAGCTGGGACTACAGACATGTGCCATCACATGCAGCTAATTTTGGATTTTTTTTTTAGAGTTGGGGTCCCACTATGTTGTCTGGGCTGGTCTCGAACTCCTGGACTCAAGCAATCCACCTACCTTGGCTTCCCAAAGTGTTGAGATTACAGGTGTGAATTACAGATGCCCAGCCCCCATCTCTAATATTGGGGATCACATTTCAGCATGAGACGTGGAGGGGACAAACATCTAAACTATCTCACCTGGCCAGTGTATTCATTTTCAGTGGCTGCTGCAACAAAGCAATACAAACAAAGTGGTTTACCATAAATTTATTCTCTCGAGTTCTGGAGGCTGGAGGTCCGAAATCAGGGTATCTGCAGGGCTGCATTCCCTCCGGAGGCTCTAGGGAAGGATCTTTTCCAGCCGCCCAGCATTCCTTGGCTTGTGGCTGCATCACTCCAACCTCTGCCTTAATCTTCCCATGCTAAACTGTGTTTCTCTGTGTCCTCCCCTGTTCTTTTTTTTTTTTTTTTTGAGACAGGGTCTTGTTTTTTTTTTTTTTAAGATGGAGTTTCACTTGGTTGCCCACGCTGGAATGCAATGGCACAATCTCGGCACTCGTTGCAACCTCCACCTCCCAGATTCAAGCAATTGTTTTGCCTCAGCCAAGTAGCTGGGATTACAGGCATGCGCCACCACGCCTAGCTAATTTTATATTTTTCGTAGAGATAGGGTTTCTCCATATTGGCCAGGCCGGTCTTGAACTCTGGACCTCAGGTGATCTGCCTGCCTCGGCCTCCCAAAGTGCTGGGATTACAGGCGTGATCCACCGCGCCTGGCCGAGGCAGGATCTTGCTCTGTCATCCAGGCTGAAGTACAGTGGTCCAATCATAGATCAGCCTTAAACTCCTGGCCTCAAGTGATCCTCCTGCCTCAGTGGTCTCCCAAAGCACTAAGATTACAGTCTTGAGCCACTGCACACAGCCCTCTCCTGTTCTGATAGGAATACCAGTCATTGGTTTTAGGGTTCACTCTAAATCCAGAATGATTTCACCTTGAGATCTGTAACTAATTACGACTATAAAGACCCTGTTTCTAAATAAGGTCAAATCCCAAGAGTCAGGTTGGACATGAATTTTGACACTATTCAACCCACTACATCCAGGGTCACACTGTAATCCACCCCCTCCCTCTCTCATCCCATCCCAGGCTTTTCCCCCTGGTCAGTGCCAACCTCTGGCCTCTGCTCTTTCCTCAGGGCACCCTCTTCCTTTCAATCCTCTCACCAGTCTGAGCTTGCTCACCCCTCCTGCCATCCTTCCCATGTCTCATGCTCTGCCTCTTCTCATTTGCAGTGGTGACCCCCCCATTCCCACTGCCCCCCTGCATTGACCATGGTCAAGGGGCCTATAGCCCCCGTCCCTACCTCCTTTTCATATGCTTTCCTAAACAGTGAGTCTGGGAACCTGAAGTCACAGTCCCAGACTCTCTTGCAGTCGGTTCTAGATGTGAACTTGGCTCTGACCATTAGATTCACTGAGATGTGTGACCAGAAAGCAAGCAGTGTGGGAGAGACTGCTCCCCGCTGCAAAGGCACATGTCCCTACAGCGGTGTCACCAGCTCCAGCTGCAGCTCTGTGAGTGTTGAGAGACAGGGTCTTACTGTGTTGCCCAGGCTGATGTAATCTCGGCTCACTGCAGTCTCCACCTCCCAGGTTCAAGCGATTCTCCTGCCTCAGCCTCCCGAGTAGCTGGGACTGCAGGCACGTGCCACCACCCCGCTGATTTTTGTATTTTTTGGTAGAGATGGAGTTTCACCATGTCAGCCAGGCTCGTCTTGAACTCCTGACCTCAAGTGATCTGCCCGTCTGGGCCTCCCAGAATGCTGGGATTACAGGTGTTGAGTGACCTCACCCGGCCAGCTTTTAAGTCTCGAGAACAAAGGTTGCACCTAGGTGGGTTGGCTCATGGCTGTAATCCCAGCATTTTGGGAGGTGGATATGGGAAGATCAGTTGAAGCCAGGAGCTCAAGATCAGTCTTGACAATATAGTGAAGCTCCACGTCTCTACAAAAAAATAAAAATTAGCCAGGTATGGTGGCACACACCTGCAGTCCCAGCTATTGGGGAGGCTGAGGCAGGAGGATCACTTAAGCCCAGAAGTTTAAGACTGCAGTGAGCTGTGATTGCCCACACTACACCCCAGTCTGGGTGACAGAGCAGGACCATGTCTCCAAAAAAAAAAAAAAAAAAGAATAAAGGTCCCACAATGACTTTTTAGATACAACACTGAAGGCACAATCTGTAAAAGAAAGAATTAATACATTGGACTTCATTAAAATTTAAAACTTCTGTTCTACTCTACAAAAGACTGTCAGGAGAATGAACAGCCAAGCCAGAGACTGGGTAAAAATATTTGCAACAGACATATCTGATAAAGGTCTGTTATCCAAAATATACAAAGAACTCTTAAAACTCAACAGTAAGAAAATGAACAATCCAGTTAAAAAATGGACCTGGGCATGGTGGCATACTGCTGTAGTCCGAGATACTAAGGAGGGCGGGGCAGCAGGATTGCTTGAGCCTGGGAGTTCAAGTTCAGCCTGGACAACATAGCAAGACTCCATCTCTAAGAAACAAAACAAAAGAGCTACACAGACACCTCACCAAAGATATACAGATGGCAAATAAGCATATGAAAAGAGGGCCGGGTGCGGTGGCTCACGCCTGTAATCCCAGCACTTTGGCAGGTCGAGGCAGGTGGATCATGTCAGGAGATGGAGACCATCTTGGCCAACATAGAAAACCCCGTCTCTACTAAAAATACAAAAATTAGCCAGATGCGTTGATCCCAGCTACTCAGGAGGCTGAGGCAGGAGAATCACTTGAACCCAGGAGGCGGAGGTTGCAGTGAGTAGAGATCATGTCACTGCACTCCAGCCTGGCAACAGAGTGAGACTCCGTCTAAAAAAAAAAAATCAACATGACAACATCATACATCATCAGGTTAATGGAAATTAACACAACAGTGAGATGCCTCCACATGCCTATCAGAATGGCCAAAATCCAGAATGCTCACAACACCAAACGCTGGTGAGGATGTGGAGCCGCAGGAACTGTCACTCATGCTGGCGGGAATGCAAAATGATACAGCCACTTTGGAAGGCAGTCTGGCAGTGTGAAGGATTGAATGTTTTTGTTCTCTCAAAGTTCATATGCTGAAGCCCCAGCCCACTCTGTGACTGTATTTAAAGCTAGGGCCTTCCTGGAGGTGATGAAGGCTAAATGAGATCACGGGGACGGGGTCCCATCCAATAGGACGAGTGTCTTCATAAGAAGAGGCATGAGAGCAAGCTCTGGGCTGGCTGCCTCTCTCTCCCCCACCCCTTCCATGTGAGGACACAGAGAGAAGGCAGCCATCTAGCCTGGAGAAGAGCTGTGGGATGAAACCTCCCTTGCCCACACCTTGACCTTGGACTTTTAGCCTCTGGAACTGGGAGAAATGCACTTCCATTGTTTAAGCCACAAAGCCTGTGGTGTTTTGTTATGGCAGCCCGAGCTGAGACAGGCAGTTTTCCTGCAAATGAAACAGACGCTTATCGTGTGATCCAGCAGTCATGCCCCTTGGTATTCACCCAAACGAGTTGAAAACATATATCCACAAAAAAAAAAAAACCAGTACGCAGATGTTTATAGCAGCTTTTTTCATAGTTGCCAAAATTTATAGGCAACCAAGACGTCCTTCAGTAGGTGAATGGATAAATAAACCATGGTACACCAAGACAATGGAATATTATCCATTGCAAAAAAAGAAATGAGCTGCTAAGCCACAAAAAGATGCGAGGAACCGTAAATGAATATTACTAAGTGAAAGAAGCCTATCTCGAAAGGCCATATACTGTATGATTCTAAATATGCGACATTCTGGAAAAAGCAAAACCGTGGAGACAGTGAAAAGGTCAGCTTTTGCAGGGAGGATGAATAGGCAGAGCACAGGGGACTTGCAGGGCAGTGAAATGACTCAGCAGTACACTGTGATGGGGACCCATGGCATTGTAACTACCAAGAGGGACCCTAACCTAAGCCACGGACTTCCAGTGATGACGAGTCGATGCAGGTTCATGGATTGGAACAAATGTACCATCTGGTGGGGGGTGCTGACAATGGAGGCGGTGGCTGTGCACGTGTGGAGGCAGTGGGGACATGGGAAATCTCTGCAACTTCCATGCAGTTTGGCTATGAAGCTAAAACTGCTCCAACAAGAAGGAAAGTCTATTTAAAAAAAAAACATACGTAAGGAGCAAAAGGTGATTGCTTGCTCATGCTGCGTCTGACCAGGGGAGCAGGAAGACACTGCGTGGTGGAGCCAGTCTGAGGCCCAGCCTGACTGACATTCTGTTTTGATGGGGTCTCACCAGCTCAGGGAAGAGGGAGAGTGAAGAATTGCACACTAACTCCCGAAGCTGCTTCCAAGAAGTGGCATCCTCACTTCTGCTCACACTTCATTGGCCGAAGCAAGTTGCAGACAGCCTTGACCTTGAAGCATGCGAGGAAGTGCACTCCACCCTGGCTGGTGCCAGGAAGGAGAACCGGGGCACTCATGCCCTCCACACACCACCATACTCTGCTAAAAACACTCTTCATGGTGTGCACCGAGCCCTGCCTCACATGTGCATGCCCATGCGCATGTGCACACACACACACGAACACATGCACACACCCCTCCCGGTCAAGCCCCTGACGCTTTTGCCTGCTCCTACCTCAGCAGCTAAGAACAAGGGCCCTCAGTTTTGGACAGGAATTGTTTCCAGATCAGTTGATCAAATTCCTATTGAGAAACTACCAGCTGGGCATGGTGGCTCACACCTGTAATCCCAGGACTTTGGGAGGCCGAGGTAGGTGGATCCCCTGAGGTCAGGAGTTCAAGACCAGCCTGGCCACCATAGTGAAACCCCATCTCTACTAAAAATACAAAAATTTGCTGGGCGTGTTGGGAGGCATCTGTAATTCCAGCTACTCAGGAGGCTGAGACAGGAAAACTCCCAGGAGTTGGAGGTTACAGTGAACCAAGATCGCACCATTGCACTCCAGCCTGGGCTACAAGAGTGAAACTCCATCTCAAAACAAAACAAAAAAGAAAAAGAAAAAAGAAACTATTGTATTCACGGCAAAGACAGATGAAGAACAAGGCAGCTGAAAACGAAAGGACAGGACCTGGAGAAGAGTGTTTCCCAGAGCTGCCCTCACGAGCTCTCCAGGAGGTGGGAGGGTCACTCAGCCCCAAGCTTTGTGGGGTATTGTGTGTTGGTGTGTGACCAGGTGTATTGAGGTATAATTTACATACAGTTAAACGCACCAGTTTTTAGCGTGCAGTTCTGTGGGTTTTGACAAATGTACTGAATCACGTAATGGCCCCAAGCCCCCTTGTGGTCAGCCTTTTCCCCACTCCCAGGTCCTGGCGAGCGCTGATTACTTTTCTGTCCCTATCATTTTGTCACTCCCAGAATGTCACACAATAGAATCCTGCAGCCTACAGCCTTTCCAGGCCGGCTACTTTTGCTTAGCATAATGCACTTGAGATTCACTGATATTTTTGCACATACCAGGAGCTCGTTCCTTTTTATTGTCAAATACTATTTCCTTGTCTGGACATACCGCTTTTTGCCTCTCCATTCATCAGTGGATGAACAATGGGGCTGTTTTGACCGGTGAGCTTGCCTTGGAATCCACAAACTGCAAACAGCAGCGGCCCCGCCCATCCCACCCACATGGCTGCAGCGTGAGCCTGCTCACTGGGCCATATACACAAGAACCTCCGCCTGCCTCAGGGCCTCTGCATCTGCTGTTCCCTCTGCTTGCGATGATGTTCCCTCTGTTCGCAGTGCTATTCCTGTGACTTTGGCCTCCTTCCTCCAAGCCTCTGCTCATTGGTCACCTCTCTGACACCCCGTCCTCAGTTTCCACCCCATCCCTCTCTATGCCCGCCTCCTGCTGTTCCTTTTCCCAGCACCACTGGAGTCTCTTTGGTTTGGCTTGTGTACTGGAGACCCTCAGCGGAGGAAGTCTCTGTTCATGGCTGTGCCCCAGGGCCTGACACCGAGTGGATGCTAAATGTGAGCTGAGTGAGCAGCTGCTGGTACAGGATCACAGGAGTCAATGAAATAGCGGACATGAGTGTTCTTTGCAACCTGCTGTGTTTATAGAGGGGGAAACAGGCTGAGAAAGGTCAGGGCGATAGACACCTGGGGCCCACACCCCTCCCTGGGCCACCGTCCTGCCCATGCTGCCTCAGGGCCAGCATTACCGAGGTACATCACACACACATAGCCCACAGACACCAAGGTCACACACACAGCTCAACATCACACACAGACAAACACCCTCAACACAGACACGCCCAGCCTGGCACACACAGGATAGTCCATACACAAACACAAGCACACTGCCTTGAACATGCAGGAACAGCATTCACACGCCCATCTCCCCACACAAACACACAGGTCACACCCACACGCCAGAACACTCCCCCAGCATCAGACCTTGGTGACTGACGGCCCAGGACTCCAGTGGGCCTGCGTCACCATAGCAACAGGCGGCTCCAAGTCTCGGGCTGAGTCACAGCTGCAACAGATGCTCCACAGAGCAGGAGCAGCCTGGGCCAGTGCGGACCCCCCAGTGCCAACCCCCAATGGACGCAGAGTGGACCTTCTCAGATGTGTGTGCAGTGTCTGCTAGCATTACCCACAGGAGGGAGGTGGCCCTCGGGTGTCCCCTGTGTGCCACACACTAGCATGCCTCCACAGCTTCACACACATTTTCTTGCTTAATCCTCAGGGTGTCCTCACCAGATCAGTGTTGCCAGGGAGACCATTTTACAGATGGTGAAACTGAGGCTCAGTTAGGGAAAGTCTCTTGCCTCACTTGGGTCACACAGTGAGTCGCCAGCAGCCCTGAAATTTGAATTCAGGTCTACTGAACCATGAAGGGTCCACTTTCCACTGCTCTGCATCCAGTCCAGGGGCGCTCCCAGCTGTGCACACCTTTTCCAGAGAGGAGCAATCAATTATCAGCTCTCACTTGCATCAGAGTTGGTTCTGCCCTTGTGGAGCTGCCTTGGTAGGTAGTGAGATCCCCATCGTGAGCAGCATCCCAGTAGAGGCTGTCACAGCTGCTGTGGAGAAGCATCAAGTATCAGGGGACAAGGGGCTGGACCAGATTGCCTGGCTTTGAGTTGTAAATGACAAAAGAAATTATTGGCAAGCAAAACAGGAAAGTAACAGCTTCAGGAACAGCTGGATCCAGCTCTCGGTTGTCATCAGGAATCTTTCTCTGGATTTCCCCTTCCTTGGGGTTCACTTTCTTTTCAGACTAACCCTCTCTTGCCTGAGGTAGACCTCACAGCTGCAGGCTTACATCTGTCGTGGCCCCCAAAAGCAAACTCAATAGATGTTTTTCAGGTGAATGCTAGAAGCATGATAAGGTTGGGGGTCTAAGTCTAGGTAAATCCCAACCTTGACCTCTGGGAGAGGATCCCAGGCACCCAGAGTCACTCTGAGGTGGCGCAGTGCTCATTCCTGTGCACCGAATGCCATTGTCTCTCAAATGTCATATGATTGAGTTAGACTGAACCATGCACTTTACAAATACTCATAGAAACCCCAGGCAGCCCTATGAAGTGGTCACAATCTCCATCTCATGGACAGGGACATAGGGTCCCAAAGAGGCAAAGTGTGGTACCCGAGGCAGGGTTGGAGCCACGCAGCGCCTTACCAGGCTGAGCTCAAGAGGTCCCACCTCTGAATGAGGGCAGGACTGCTCTTCACAGGCAGCGCTTTCCTCCAAGGAGGCAGAGGATGGCACCGGCGCATTCACTGGGTAGCCGGCGTTGACAAGCACCCACTCTAGCCGGCAGCCCTGGGTTCCACAGCTGTGGAGCTTGGAGGTGCCAACTGCTGTGAGTGACCTTGGGTGAGTCATTTTGTACTTGATCTTTGCTCCCTCCTGTAACCGGGCAGGTCACCCCCCTCGGAGGGGCAGCACTCGTGTCAGTGGTTGAACCCTCCTGGCGGTACAGCCCAACAGAACTTCTCATACCCCGCAGGGGGCCACACACTGCTCCTGAACACCAGAAAGTGACTAGTGTAATAATAACAATTTTCTTTTTTTCTTTTTTTGACACAGTCTCACTCTGTCGCCCAGGCTGGAGTACAGTGGTGAGATCCCAACTCACTGCAACCTCTGCCTCCCGGATTTGAGCGATCCCGTGCCTCAGCCTCCAAAGTATCTGGGATTACAGGCATCTGGCTCCACGCCAAGCTAACTTTTGTATTTTTAGTAGAGACGGGGTTTCACCATGTTGGCCAGGCTGGTCTCAAACTCCTGACCTCAGTTGATCCACCCACCTTGGCCTCCAAAGTGCTAGGATTATAGGCATGAGCCACCACGCCCAGCAACAATAATTTTAAGTTTCATTTCTTTTAAATTGATTGAAATGTACCTAGCCACATGTGGCTAATGACAACCATATTGAGCAGCAAAGCTCCAGGGTTCTAGATAAACAGCAGATATTAATTTTGGTTTTGTTCTTGGTTTTGCTAAACCCACCCTAAGCTCCAATTCTGTGCAGGCAGCCTGGCCCCTAGCAAGTCCTCTCTTTGAAAGCTTTGCTGGCCTCCTCTGCCAGAGCTGGTGGCCAGACTCAGCATGGCCCCTGGACCTTTGCATGGCTCTGGAGAAGCAAGAAGGTCCCAATAATGTCTGAGATCCAATTGCCCACCAGCCAGCAGGATGGGGGCTTAGAATAAAATGTAAGTTGATTTAAAATAAAAAAGGGGCTGGGCATGGTGGCTCATGCCTGTAATTCCAGCACTTTGGGAGGCCAACACGGGCGGATCACCTGAGGTCAGGAGTTCGAGACCAGCTTGGCCAACATGGTAAAACCCCGTCTCTACTAAAAATGCAAAAATTAGCTGGGTGTGGTGGTGCACGCCTGTAATCCCAGGTACCTGGGAAGTTGAGGCAGGAGAATGGCTTGAACCTGGGAGGCGGAGGTTGTAGTGAGCCAAGATCGCACCACTGAACTCCAGCCTGGGTGACAGAGTGAGATCCACCTCAAAAAAAAAAAAAAAAAAGCTGGTGGTTTCTGGCACACCTGGGTTTTCCACTGGGTCCATACCAGGTGCACAAGTGCCTACTCCCCACCTCTGTGCCCACACAACCCACCATGTGGACGCGCACCAAATGCGGCCAGCAGCTGTGTGGACACAGGCAGCCACCACGTGCCCTGTGGCTTATTCCTCCCAAGCTCCCGGGCCTGGGTGGAGGGTCCAGCAGTTCACAGAACATCCATGTGTCCGGGCTTCCAGATCCTGGCCATCCTTCCCTCCGCCTGCCCAGCATTCCCTGACTTCTGCTGGCCTGCAGGAGTAAACGGCCATCTGCTCACCCTACCCACTCACACCCAGCTCTGGGTAGACATGGGGCAGGGCGGGGTCTGAGCAGAGCCAGGAAATCCGAAGCTGTGAGTGCTAGTTTCCTGTGGCTGCTGTAATGAGTTACCACACAGTTCTGGAGACCGTGTGTCCAAAACCAGGATCACTGGTCTCAAATCGAGGTGCCCCCTTGGAGGCACCAGGGGAGAAACCGCACAGGGCCCCTTGAAGCCTCTGCCAGCTGCCCTGGCTCTCCCTGGCTGTGTCCGCGGCACTCCGGCCTTCGGCCTCTGCCTCGGTGGCCGCACCGTCTCCTCCTCTGTGTCGAGTCCCCCTCAGCCTCTCTCTTGTGTGGACACGTGGGATGGCATTTAGGGTACCCCTGGATTGCCCAGGACCATCTCCTTGTCTCAGGACCCTTCACTTGGCACATCTGCAGAAGCCCATACTTTGGCTGCAAAGGGGACACCCACACGTTCCAAGGATAAGGACATGGATATGTTTAGGGGCCATTTTTCAGCCCACCATGGGGAGTCACAGACACTCCACGGCCAGCTCCCAAAGTTAGCGCTGGCTGTGGCGCCATGGGCAGTGACAGACCTCAGAGACCCGGTCAGGATGACACCATGGGCCCCGAGAGCCTGTGGCCATGCCTGGTGAGAGCTCCCCGCAACAGTGGGGCTCTTGGATAAGCAGAGTGAGAAGCACAGGGAGACAGGCAGGTCTGGGGAGCAGGAGGGCGTGAGTTCAGGGGAGACACACTGTGGCCTCCAAGCTGGGCCTCTGAGCTGGGCCTCCACAGAGTCTCACTTGGTCTTCCCACAGCCCTTGACAGATTAGGAAAACAAGGCTCACAGAAGTAACAGCGGAGTCTTCTGTGCAGCTTACCTCTGAACCGCCCCACAGAGAAGCTCGGAGTTACAGGGGGAGGAAGGGCTGCTCAGAGGCGAAGTGACTCCCCCCAGGTCACGCAGTGACAGGTGGCAGAAGCGTGAGCCCTCTGGCTGACTCAAGCCCCCACCTTCTTGGTGCCTCATCAGGCCCCTGGAATCCAGAGGGTGAGCTGGTCTTGGAGAATGACCCAGATTTGGGGCAGTGGAAAGGAGGGTGATGAACTCTGAGAGCTGAATGGGATTTTTTTCTGGCTTTGGAAGGAGGTGACCTCAGGGGCCAGTATTTCTGCTACTGGGTGGGTTCCTCCTCTCAGGGGGCCCAGGACAGACTCCAGCAACATCCATCCCAGCAGCAGGTGGTGGTCTGGGGAGGGGAGGGGATGTCTAAAGGGCTGCGTTCACCCCACAGTTGTCTCAGGGGGCTGCCGTGGCCCCTCCCTCCCTCGGTGTCTTCTCCCTTTTGTCTCCTGCCCCCATCCCACAGGCCCTGGAGGGCGGCGGGGAGGAGGAGGCAGGGGATGTGGCATGGCTAGGTGCACCCTCATTTCTAGGGACTCAGGAGAGCAGGAGGAGCTGAGTGTCCCCCAGGAGCAAGCCAGGCAGGGGCCGTTCTCGCCTCCAGCAGTGGCTGGGAGCTGGCCCCATCATGAATGGGGTAAGGCTCAGACCAACAGCCCTGAGACCCCAGCCGGGCCCTCTAGGGGTGCACACAGAGCTGCATACGCCCCACCCACGTGTGCAGACTGATGCACACCCCCTCCCTCCATACACCTGGGCCTCGAACAACAGTTAGACACCCGCAGAGAGCCTGCATGCCGTCTCTGAAAGCTCGCTGCTGTTGCTCAGGCAGAAAACTCTGGAGTGTCCCAGGCTCCTCCCCTCACCACACATCAGAAATTCCTGTCCATTCTACCTTCTAGATATATTTGGAATTGGAATCTTCACAGCCCACAGTCCCACCCTGACCAGGGCCCCCTGGATGCCCGGGCCCCCTGGATGCCCAGGCCTCCTGCTCCTGCCCTGGCCTCTCTCAGCAGCCAGGGCACACTGTGAGGACCTAGGGGAGACCCCCACCCTCCCTGAAGGCCCCTATCACTCAGAGTCTGAGCCAGAAGCCCCACTGTGGCCACCCAAGCTGGTCCTGGCCCTCTCTGCCCTTGCCTCCTGCCCTCTGCCCAGGCATTGCTCTCCAGCCCACAGGCCTCCCTGCTGCTCCCGGCACTCCTGCCTCAGGACCTTTGCACTTACTGTCTCCTCTTCCTGGCGCCCGACACATCTGTCCCTTGCCTCCCTCTGGTCCCTGCTGTAAGACCACCTTCCCTCACCCCACTGACAAGCTGCTTCCCCCCTCACCCCCCCCACACCCCCAGGACACTCATCATCCATAGCCCCTATATTTGCTTCTCTATTTTGTCTGTCTCTCTCCTGCCCCAGACACCCACTAGAAAGTTGGCTCCACCAGGACATGGATTTGTGTCTACTTCAGTCACCATTGCACCCGTACCCAGCCCAGCGTCCGGGGCATCACAGGCTCTGACATCTGTGGAGGGAAGGCGTCAGACACAGAGACAGGCAGGGGCAGGTGACCTGTACACACTCAAGGCCTGGTGGGGCATTTGCACAGCTACCCACACCTGCACACCCACACCCACGCACACCTGCATATGCACACCTTCACATGCACACCTGCATACACACACACACACACACCCCTGCACATACCCACACACACGCATACCTCCACACACCTGTGCACACACCCACACACGCACACCTGCACACACAGATGCACACATGCACATCTGTGCATGCACACCTGAACACATACCCGCACACGCACACACACACCCGCACACACACCTTTACACACACCCCTACATAGATGTACACGCGCACACACACCTGCACACACACCTGCACACACACCTATACACACATATGCACCCGCATACACGCACAACTACACACACACATGGACACACACCTACACACAACTGCACACACCTGCACACACGCACACCACACACACACTTGCACACATGCACACACCTGCACACATGCATACCTGCACACACATGCACACAGGCACACCTACACACACACCTGCACAAGCACGCACACACGCACGTGCGTGCACGCGCGTGCACACACACACACACACACACTGGCCCTGAGCTGAAGCTGCCCTTAGCTCAGCAGGGTCCTGGATGACAGCCTGGCCCTGGCTCTTGGGCAGCTGGAATCTTCCTCCTTACCCGAGGCTGCCAGCCCACCCCAGCATGGCTGCTGATGCCACAGATGGACCTGAACTTCTCCTGAAGAGAAAGGACCAGCTTCCTGCGGCCAAACCTCCACCGCAGACCAGAGACCAGCCACGGCCTCTGAGCTCCTCTCTCCCTCCCACCTCTGCATCCCTGACTCATTCCCTGACCCAGGGACGCAGCCGGCCCAGCTGCCCCACTGAGCAGAAGGGAACACTGAGGCAGGAGGCTGAGTCAGCCAGCTGTTCCCGCTAAAGGAGAAGCAGGCAGACGTGGCTCCTGGCCCAGCCCAGCCCCCCGGCTCAGGCAGTCACCTCCCAGACGGTCTGACCCCAGTCCGTGGGGCTCCCTGGGCACCCGTGAGCCATACGTGTGCAGCCGCCATGCACACTCCGCCAGCCAGCCCCTCCAGCCCAGCTTATCACCGATGACTTTCCCGACAGAGATCGATAGAAAACCTTTTATCTCCTTCCCCGTGGCGGCTCAGACTCAGGCCTCAGAGCAGAGCCGGCTCCTGTTACTATGGTGACCCTCATGGACCTCATGACTCCCTCCCATTCACCCCAGCCCCACTCCCTCCTCCCTCCATCCTCCCTCCCTCTTCCCCACTCCCACTCCCTCCCCACCCCATCCCACCTTCCCCACTCCCTACCCCAGCCCCCTTCCTACTCCCTCCCCACCCCCATCCTGCAGCCCAGGACCAACACTGGCTCCCCACCCCTGCTGCCTGGTGGAGGGACAGGGCCCGCACACCTCCCGGCTGTTCACGGCTGACAGCAAGGGGCCTGGGGGGCTTCTTCCACCCACCGAAGCCCCATCTGCTTCTGGTCCCGACCTTGCCAGTCCCCCACTTTCATGCCAAACTACAGCTCCAGTGCCTGATTGAGGCCTCCCACCTGCCCACCCCATCCTCAGCGTTCTGTAACTGCTCACTTGCATCAATGGGCTGTACAGACAGATGGCACCCCTCCACACAGGGCTGCTGGGAGCTGGGAGCGTCACGTGAGCATGAACCTACGTAGAGTTTGGCCTATGGCCGATGCTCAAGACATACTACCCATTGTTGATAAGCCTCAATTTGTGCATCCATTAAATGGGTATACGAGGGATTATGGTTGTAAAGATTAAATGAGAGACAGACACAAATAGTTTCGCTCACTGCCTGGCACCTTCTAAACACCGCATCCACGAAGGGGCCATCATCCAGCCCCTGCTAACCCACAGCCTCCCTTCCTCCTTTGTTCTTTGAGGGTGTTTAGCCATGGGGAGGAGGTGGGAGGAACATGTTCATCCCCGCCCTCCATGGAGGTTCCACAGCCTTGGCCTCCAGCATGCAGGAGAACAACGCCCCATCAGGGTCCACATAACCTGTGCCCTCGCTCTGCCCACAGAGCTATATTGGTTATGCCACACTTTGGCATAGGCCAGATAGTCCCCCCATGCTACCCTTGCCTTCCCGCCTGGAGGCCAGGGCTGCTGTGTTCCTTCTGCCTGGAATGCCTTGCCCCATGGCCAGCCCCACAGTCAGGGAACCTCCTTCAAGGGACATGCTATGGCACGGAGATCTGGAGCCAGACCCCCTGGGTCCACGTTGCAGCTCTGCCACTGCTACCCTCGGAGGCAGATGTACAGAGGCCTCCCAGGACCCCACACCCTCCTCCCAGCAGCTTACCAGTGCTCCCTCAGGTGGAGAAAGGATCTTTGCAGATGTAATTAAAGACCTTGAGATTGTTTCGAGCTATCTGGATGGATCCTAAATGTAATCACAAGCGTTCCCCTATATAAGGAAGAGGCAGAGGGAGTTTGGCCTGCGAGGAGGAGCTGCGCGGATGGAAGCAGACGTTGCCGTGATGCAAGGACAGGAGCAAGGACTCTCCCAACAGCCTCCAGAAAGGGCCAGACCTGCCCACGCCTTGACTTTGGACTTCCGGCCTCCAGAACTGTAAGAGAATAGACGTGCATTGTTTTAAGCCGATGGGTTTGTGGTCATTTATCCCAGCAGCCGCAGGAAGCACACACACGCTGCCTCACCTCCTCATCTGTAAAATGGGGCTGCTTCAGGACCTCCCCCACTGGGCTCTTGGGAAGCTTAAGTGAGTTGGAAGGAGCAACAAGCTTAGATAAGGGCCGGGAGTGGTGGTTCACGCCTGTAATCCCAACACCTTGGGAGGCTGAGGCAGGCAGATCATGAGGTCAGGAGTTCAAGACCATCCTGGCTAACATGGTGAAACCCCGTCTCAACTAAAAACACAAAAAATTAGCCAGGCATGGTGGCACGCACCTGTAGTCCCAGCTACTTGGGAGGCTGAGGCAGGAGAATTGCTTGAACCTGGGAGGCAGAGGTTGCAGTGAGCCGAGATCGCACCACTGCACGCCAGTCTGGGCGACAGTGAGGCTCCGTCTCAAAAAAATAAAAAAAAAGCTTAGACAAGTCAAGGGTACAATTTCTTTAATTGTTATGCAGCAGCGATTGGCCAGCCTTGAGGAAGACAGCATTCCTCCCGCCTTGAAGAAACACCACCTGGAGCAAGGGAGACGCACAAAGAATCACGATCCCGGAGGCTGTTAGGGGCTTGTAGAGTAGGGCCGGTGCACTGCTCAGGGAGCGGGAGCCTGACTGCACCTGGGGACGCCTGGGAGGGCATCCTGGAGGAGCCCACTCTTGAGCTAAGCCTGGAAGGACATGGAGGCAGGAGCCAGATAGAGCAAGAAGGGAAGGGCATCTTGGCCAGAGGGAACAGCCTGTGGGGCTGCTCCGAGGAGTAAGGGAAGAGGTAGTTGAGGAACCTGCAAGTCAGTCTGCAGGGATGGGGCGAGGAAGAATGTGTATGCGCCAGGCCAGCCTTGGGGGAATCACGGAGGTGGGGGCAAACTAGGGAGCCACACACTGGAAAGGAACAATTGCTCGGGCCACGGTGAGGAGGGTGAATGGGGTGTTGAGACCGAAGGCCAGGAAAGCAGTTCCAGACTGTGGTCTGGGAGGTAGTGAAGGGTAAAATCGGTGGAATGTCAGGACGACCTGGAGAAGGTGGGTGAGCAGAGGCGGTGGAGGGTTGGCAACTTCCTGCCAAGGGGAGGGGACGGGGGTGGAGCAATTCCCCGAGATGGCAGTGACAGCGATAATGACAACCAGTGCTAAAATTAGTGCTTACTATATGCCAGGGAATGTGCAAAGCGCTTGATACGCCTTATCTCAGTCTCAATCCTGGAATTGTGATTATCAGCAGGGAATAGAGCCCAGAGACGGAATCCAGAGCTGGGAACAGAGAGGTGCGGGAGGCTGGGTGGCGGGGGTGCGGAGGGGAGGTGAGGAAATGGCTTTTATATAAACAAGACGAAAAAAGTCCGTGTTCAGGGACTGCTCTTGTCACACTTTTCTATTATTAAAAAAGAAAGAAAACACGTTTTATTAGTAGCTAAGCACTTTTATTTCCACCACTGGTAATAACAAAAAATCTGTAGGCCTGAAAGCATGGCAGTTCTAACCCCTCTATTTAAAAAAGACCTCTGAAGTACTTATCCCTTAGGACTGTGCATGGGTAGTCAAAGCTTAATGACCAGTGGGGGAGGGAGGGCAGGAGGGTGGAGGGGTCTGCGGTCAGGAGCTCACTGTCCCAGTGGTTTTATTTCTTCAGCTGACAGTGGTGAATGCAGGAGTGATCACTGAATTATTTTCTGTACCTTCTTGGATATCTTAAATATTTTATAATTAAAGATGGGGCGTGACTGATATTCTCCGGCTCAACATCCAAGCTGGTTGGAGGTGCTGGTCACATTCATAAATTACAGGATCCCTGTCCTCCTAGTCAGCCTGAGTCCCCTTCACCACGTCCTGCCTCTGTTTGCATACCCCCAGAGACGGGAAGCTTCCTCCCTCTCTTGAAGTTGCCCCGGGCCCTCTCTGAAGAGCTCTCATTGTGGGAACATTCTTCATAAACAGCCAGAAGCCTGCTCGAATCTCTCTGCCCACTGAACCACACAGTCTGTGTGTGAGCACCCAAGGCCCAGGTGGCCCCTCAGATCTTTGAAGACAGTGGTCACTCCCCTTCTCTCCCCATTCCAAATTTTTCTTCTCTGGGTAGTGTCAGCTCTCTTTCAGGCAAGTGACAGAAAACCAGCTCAAACTGGTTTATCCGAAAAGGCGAATGTATTGGCTCAAGTAACTTAAAGTCCTGGGGTTTCTGAGCTTCAGGCACAGCTGAATCCAGGTGCCCAGAGGGTGTCTCCATGTCTCTCAGCTCCTCTTTCTTCCCCATTGGCTTTGTTCTCAGACTCACAGTCAATCAACTCAACTACTCCCGGAGGCTCCGGCAAAGCTCAGCGCTTCCAGCAAAACTCCACGCGGGCTCAGGTCATTCAAACCATGCCTGAACCAATCCCTGTGGCCAGGCAAATGGAGCACTTCGGTCAAAACTGAGTCAAATGCAGTGACAGTCTCTGCATCCTAGAGGTAGGGACTACCCTGAACCACATGGGCCGCAAGCGGGGAAGAATGGTCTCCACAGGAAAATCGGTTGTAATCACCACCAAAAGACCAGGTGTGCTAGGTAGGACGTAGGCTTTCTAACAGAGATCCCCAATAACACCAGCTGAAATGAGATGGACTTTATCCCTCCCTGACTCCAAATGCAAGAGATCCTGGGCTGATTCGGTTAATTGTATGATGGGGGTGCCCCATAGCTGAGCATTCATTATCTGAGCTGGAAGTAAGAGTTGTTAAAACATGAATATATCCACCACTGTCCTGGCCACTTACTTCATTTGCACTCAAGCATCTCACCCGCCTAGCACCAGCGTCTGTCCAGCCCTCCTATCAGCATCTCTTCTGTCTGTCAGGTCTGCTTATGTAAGCTGGTAGCAAAGGAAATCTTCAAAGTTGTAGAATTTCATGAAGTTGATGAGAGTGATGTTGGAGACCTCCACATGGTAGCTGACAAACCAAGGATCTATGCATCTATTTGGCTGGGTCAGCCCTGTCTAAACAATGAAAACTCCAATGTGAAGAAAGATGACTCTGCTTTGGAAGAAAATGATTTGAATGTCGTAGAATTCAGAGTGGCCCAAAGAACTCAGGGGGATGTGATGAAGCATTTCGGTTGTTAGGACCCAGAAGGTGCCAGTAAGGACCCTCAGGCAATTTTGTGGGAAAAACTATGCCTACTCAGATGAACTTTTTGCACTCTAATTGTCTTACTCCATTTTCTGCTGCTATAACAGAATCCCACTATGGGTAATTTGTAAACAATAGAAACTTACTTGGCTCAGGATTCTGAAGACTGAGAAGTCCAAGAGTATGGCACCAGCATCTGGTGGGGGCCTTCATGCTGTATCATCCCATGGAGGACGGAAGAAGGGCAAGTGAGCAAGAGAGAGCCGAACTCATTTTACAATAAATCCCCTGTCTTCATAATGAGCTCACTCCTTCAATGAAGAGATTAATCCATTTGTGAGGGTTCTGCCCTTATGACCTAATCACTTCTTAATAGTCCCACCTCTTAATACCTTCACAATGGCAATTAAATTTCATCATAAGTCAGCTGGGGGCAGTGGCTCACACCTGTAATCCCAGCACTTTGGGAGGCTGAGACGGGTGGATCACTTGAGGTCAGGAGGTGAAGACCAGTGTGGCCAACATGGTGAAACCCTGTCTCTATTAAAAATACAAAAGTTAGCCAGGCGTGGTGGTGGGTGCCTGTAATCCCAGCTACTCAAGAGGCTGAGGCAGGGGAACCACTTGAACCTGGAAGACAGGGGTTGCCGCGAGCTGAGATCATGAACGCTGCACTCCAGCCTGGGCAACAAGAACTAAACTCCGTCTCAAATAAATTAAATAAATAAATAAATAAATAAATTTCACCCTACGTTTTGGAGGGGACAGTCAAATCGTAATACTAAGTATTAGCACATTAATCTAAGAATTAGAACATTAACCTAAATTTTGTTTGTGGAAGATAAAATGTATATATTTTCATAGTTTTAATTTCATTTTTCGAAACAAAATTCTGATTAAACACTTTTTTTCCAATTGCTAAGAAATGTTGATTCCCAGAGCTTTGACTTGTGGTCAAAGTGGCCTTTTCTTGGGATAATGAGACCCTTCTCCAGAGTGGGTTCAATATCTGCCTCACTTGGCAGACTGTGGGTACTGTGTGGTGGGTCCCAAATCATCTTATTCCTGGGGATGGAATCTAGAATGACGTTTGGCTCGATAAATATGTATTGGATGAATCAACAGAAGATCTTAGTAAGGCTTGTCTGGCTCTGGCCCACCTGGTCTGGGACCCCTTAAGGGGCATCCCTGGAAGTGGACAGAATCCCCTTCTCTGTGGTGATCAAGTTGCCTGGAGTTGGCCAAGCACAGTGGCTCACACCTGTAATCCCAGCTTTAGGGGGCCAAGGCAAGCAGATCACTTAACTCAGGAGTTCGAGACCAGCCTGAGCAACATGGCAAAACCCATCTCTACAAAAAATGCAAAATCAGCTGGGAGTGATAGCGTGCACCTGTAGTCCGAGCAACTTGGGAGGCTGAGGTGGGAGGATCACTTGAGCTTGGGAGGTTGAGGCTGCAGTGAGTCATGATTGCACCACTGTACTCCAGCCTGGGCAACAGAACAAGATCCCATCTGGAAACAAAATAAAATGCCTGGAGCTAAGCGGGGCTCTCACCTGCTCACTCTCTTCTCTTGGCTTGAAGGAAGGAAGCCCAAGGGTCTCTCCTGGCTCTGCTTCCCTATCACTGCCCCCACTTCCCTCATCCCTTTCCCTGGCAGAGGCTTCTTGCCACAGGGCTCTGGGCGCTCACAAGACGTTGGCAAGAAAGGTTCACATTCACATTTGTCTTCTCAGTAGAAGTGGTGGAGGCTGAGGGGGTGAGGGGTCCAGAGCTGTACAGTGTTGAAGTGTTTTAAATCCTCACAAGCCCACGAGGCAGGCATTGCTACACTCCTGTTAGAAACTGGAGGCTCAGAGGGGTGAGGAGATGCCCAAGGCCGTGCTATTGGCAGGTGGCAGAGCTAGGGCAGGAGTTCTGATTTTCCATCTCATTCCTCTGTTACTGTCTAAGCAGAGAGCCTGGCTGACAGCTACCCACACAGAGGTAGGTATTCTAGGAGAGATTCCTCCCCTCTCTAGGCCTCTATGCAAAATGGAGATAATAAGACTGAATGCACCTAGAAAGTGCCGAATAGGTACTAGCTATATGCCTGCTGAGGGGAGTTCCACTGCACACTCACACTCTGCCAGGGCTGTGTAAGAACAGCCTGGAGGCTCCATCCAGGGATCGCAGAGGAGGCAGGATGGCAGTGTGGGTAGGAGCTCAGGCCAGGAGAATCTAGGTATGACTGTGTGGTCTTGGGCAGGTGACCTCATTCCCTGAGTCTGTTTCCTCATCTGAACAAGGGGGCTATTGAAATGCGGGTGTTACCTCGTGAGGCCACAGGAATCGCCTGGCCACAGTAAGCGCCCTTGCATCCTGTGGAGTGAGCCAAGGATAAGCCTGGTCCCTGGCAGGGTGCAGGATTCTATCCTGAGATACATCCCCTCCTCTTTCCCCTATTCTAGCCCACAGGGGCCTCTCCTCCAGACAGGAAACATGATCTCCTTTTGACCTATGAGAAAACATACGGGAAGTTCAAGGCCACACAGATGTGAGTGTTAAGCACCCTGGGTTGGGTGGGGGGGGGGAGGCAGGGGCAGGGCCGGGTGCAATGGCTCATGCCTGTAATCCCAGCACTTTGGGAGGCTGAGACGGGCAGATCATGAGGTCAACAGTTCAAGACCAGCCTGGCCAACATGGTGAAATCCCATCTCTACTGAAAATACAAAAATTAGCCGGGCGTGGTGGTGCGCACCTGTAATCCCAGCTACTTGGGAGGCTGAGGCAGGAGAATCACTTGAACCTGGGAGGTGGAGGTTGCAGTGAGCTGAGATTGCACCATTGTACTCCAGCCTGGGCAATAGAGTGAGACTTTGTCTCAAGAAAAAAAAAAAGAAAGAACCCTGGGGGGAAGGTGTCTGAAACTCAAGGCTGTGCGTGTGTGTACGTGTGTGTGTGTGTGTGTGTGTGTGTGTTGGGGGTTGGTCAGCCAGGTGATTTAAATGTGGGTATAGAACAACAGGTAGAGGTGGGGCCCCCAAGAATCTAGATTCCTTAAAGGTATTTCTTTTCTTCTTTTTTATCTTTCTTTCTCTCTCCTTTTTTTTTTTCAGATGGAGTCTTACTCTGCCACCAGGCTGGAGTGCAGTGGCATGTGATCTTGGCTCACTGCAACCTCCACCTCCCGGGTTCAAGCAATTCTCCTGCCTCAGCCTCCTGAGTGGCTGGGGCTACCAGCACAGCCACCATGCCCAGCTGATTTTTGTATTTTTAGTAGAGATGGGGTTTCACCATGTTGGCCAAGATGGTCTCGATCTCCCGACCTCGTGCCCTTGTGATCTGCCCACCTAGGCCTAACAAAGTGCTAGGATTACAGCTGTGAGCCACCACGCCCAGACCTCTTTTTTTTTTTTTTTTTTTGAGACAGGGTCTCACTCTGTTTCCCAGGCTGGAGTGCAGTAGCACTATCACGGCTCACTGCAGCCTCGACCTCCCCCACTCAAGCAATTCTCCTGCCTCAGCCTCCCAAGTAGCTGGAACTACAGGCATGCATCACACTATACCTGGATAATTTAAAAAAAAAAAACAACAATTTTTTTTTATAGAGATGGGGTCTCACTATATTGCCCAGGCTGGCCTCAAACTCTGGGCTCAAGTGATCCTCCAGCCTTCGCCTCCCAAAGTGCTGGGATTACAAGCATGAGCCACTGCACATTGCAATGTATGTCAACTTTAAAATGTTCACTCTGCTCTGCTTTCCAATCAAAACAAACCCCGCAGGCTGAGCTCAGCCTTTGAGCTGCAAGTTTGAGACCCTGCGCCAACACTGATCTTACTGCGCCTCTGCATCGCACAGCGTGCGTGTCCCTGCTCACCCTCCTACCTGCTGCAACTGAGGATGACAAGCAGGATCTCAGCAGCAGAAGTCTCTTGGGGCTGGCTCGGCTGACAGTCATCCCTAATCAGTTCCTAGTTCTCCTCTGAGAAGCCTGAGCCCTCTCAGCCAGCATTATTTGGAGCAGTCTCAGGATGGTTAGGCTATCCGCCTCTGGAAGGGCCCTTGTTTGTTCAGGAGCCTCCCCTGGTTAAAGCAGGCAGAAGAAAATCACTCGTGAAAGCTCAACTCACCCATCACCTCCTCCAGGAAGCCTTCCCTGAATTCCTCAACAGGACCAGGGCATTACTCTGCATGCCTGAGCGCCACAGTGCACTTCATGGGTAACTTTCACATTGCAATCCAGCATCAGACCCACAGTGGGCTTTCCATGCGTGAAATGGGTGACTAAACTCACCTGCTATGTGACTTTAGATCCATGACTTCACCTCTGAGCCCCGATTTTCCTATCTGTAAAACGAGTTGTGGCGAGGCAGCATTCACAGGGTCCTTGCAGATGTGATTAAATAAATTAAGGGTCTTCTTGAGATGGAGGGATTAGCCTGGATTATCCAGGTGGCCTGGAATGGAATCACAAGGGTCCTCATGAGTGGAGGCAGGAAGGTCAAGGGAGGAAGCAGGAGCTGGGACAATGGCAGCAATTGTTTTCTTGCCTGTTCTAGCTTCTAGAGGTCACCAAGGGGTCACAAGCCGAGAAACACAGGCAGCCTCCAGAAACTGGAACAGGCAAGGAACAGATTCTCCCCTGGAGGCACCAGGAGAGCCAACCCAGCCCACGCCTTGGATTTAGCCCAGTGAAACTGATTTTGGAGTTCTGACCTCCAGAACTGTAAAAAATGAAAAAAGAATAAATCTGTCCAGCCTGGACAACATTGTGAAATCCACTCTACAAAAAATACAAAAATTAGCTAGGCATGGTGGTGTGATCCCAGCATGGTGGTGTGATCCCAGCTACTTGGAAGGCTGAGGCGTGAGAATCCCTTGAACTTGGGAGACAAAGGTTGCAGTGGGCCAAGATTGCACCACTGTACTCCAGCCTGGGCAACAGAGCGAGTATCTGTCTCAAAAAAAAAGGAATACGTTTGTGTTGTTTTAAGCCACTTGTGGCAATTTGTTACAACATCACTAGGCACCTGGCACACAGCAGGTCTCAAATGTAGCAGTTCTGGCCAGGCGTGATGGCTCATACCTAAAATTCCAGCACTTTGGGAGGCCAAGGCGGCAGGATCACTTGAGCCCAGAGTTCCAGACCAGGCTGGGCAACATAGGAAGATGCCATCTCTATAAAAAATAAATTGGCCAAGCATAGTGGTGTGTGCCTGTGGACCCAGCTACTCAGGGGGGTGAGTCCACCTCAGGGGTTTGAGTCCAGGAGTTTGAGGCTGCAGGCAGCTGTGATCACACCACTGCACTCCAGCCTGGGCAACAGAGTGAGACCCTGTCTCACATAAACAAAGACAGTTATTCGTACTGTAACCCCACACCCTCTTCCATCTGCCTACATGTTCCTTCCTCCTCTCACTCTCTGGGACACCCATCCCCTTTGTGACCCAGGGCTCCCCTCCTGTCCATCCTCTGACGTCTGGCTCAAACACCACCTCCAATCCTTCACTGAACTGACATCCAGAAATGTGAATTCCTTGAAGAAATGTGCTTCCTTGAGCGGTGCCTGAGCTGTGACTCCCAAAGAGCCCAGGCTTGTGGTCCTCTTTGTACCCCCAACCCTGCGTACAGGGTCCAATATCCCCAGTCATGTAAATTTGATACCAAGGAATTTTCAAAACAAAAAAAACCTAATTCCAAGGCCAGAAAATGGACTCTCCTGGACTTGGGGTTCCAGCTGGTTTCCTGCCCTCTCCAGGCGAAGAAGCTAGCCTTGGGGACCCCAGTCTGGGAACCAGAAATCCCCCAGGAAGGCCTCCTTGTCTTGCCTCCCATTGGGGTCCCGAGAACCAGCCTTCCATTAGGTTCCACTCAGGAGCAGGTTAAGGTAAGGCAGGGAGGGGAGGAGACCAGCCTGGGGTTGGGACTAGGGGACCTGGATGGTTGACAAGGACTGTTCCCATTCGTCTAGCATCTTAAAGCAGAACAGCATTTACTGCATGCCAGGCTGGGAGCTAAATGCTTTCCACATGTACCTCATTCAATCCTCTCAGCAGACCCATAAGGTAGGTACTACTATTCTACCCATTCTACAGATGAGGAAACTGACTCACAGAGAAGCCATGTTTAGAAACCAGATCTGTCTCCCCCAGAAACTGCGCTTAAAACAAGCTTAAGACAACACAGTTCACACTGGGATCCAGCTCTGTCTTGCTCTTGACATTCACCCCAGGAGTCAGGTAGCCAAGCCCAGCAGGAAGGACTGTGGGGACCAGCGTTGCCTCTGTCCTGTAGCTTGAGAACCTGGAGAGGGGACTTCATCATTCTGAACCTCAGTTTCCTCATCCACGAAACGTGAGGAGCCAACCTCACAGAGGGGGCACTGGGATCTAATGAGACATGCACAGAAGGGGCACAGCAGGCCTGGGACAGAGTGAGGGCACCCTACCTGTCACAATACCTTACTTTGCAGATGTGGGACTCAAATTTCCCAGGACACCCACAAGCTCTGATGCCTTGACCAGCTCCCCACTGCCCAACGAAAGGACAAATAAGGGAGGCTTTGATGGGGCTGTTAATGGGGGGTGTCCCACAGACCCTAGAGGCTGGGTGTGGCTGGGAGGCTTCCCAAGGAGGTGGCAGTGAGCTCCCACCTGAGCTATGGTAAGTAGAGACCTTGGCGTGAAATTGGTCAGAGGTCTATAAGTTTCATGCAAGGACTTATTCATCCAACATTCCTGTTTAAAGTGACTACCTTCCTTGCACTGGAATTGCAAACAAATTCCTTAGTGGGCCCTCTGCAGCCCTGCAGGCTCTGCTCCCTCCCCTTACGGCTCTGACTTCAGTGTGCCCACTACTTGTCCCCCTGCTCATGACCTCCACACAATTTCACTTACTCACCAAGTTCTCTCCTGCCTTTGATGTTCTCTCTGCCAAGAATGCTCTTCCCAGCTGGACAGGCCCCTGTAGTCCCAGCTACTCAGGAGGCTGAGGTGGGAGGACTGCTTGAGGCCAGGAATTCAAGCTCAGCCTGGGCAACACAGCAAGACAGAGCCTCTAAAAGAAAAAAATGTTCTTCCCAGACTCTACCCATGGCGGTTCCTCCTGCTATTTAGATCTTTGCACAGACAGGCCTCCTTCTCTCACCCCCAGCCAAGAAGCCCTAGCCTTCACTTCACCTGCTAATTTTCCTCCTAGCACTTACTGCTAAAATTATCTTCGTCGTGTATGTAAGCATTTGTTTGCTGTCTGTCTCTTCCCACCAGGATGCCAGCTCCATGACAGCAGGGACCGCATTGTCTCTGCTGATTCCTCAGGACTCAGCAAGGTGCCAGGTGCCCAGTAAATGAAGTTTACATGAAGCCAGTGGAGTTTTGAATTCGAAAATGTTTCTCAAACCGTAAAGAGGTGGACACAGGTGAGGGCTAGCGGCGGGGTGAGGGTGGGGACCTGGCCTGACGCTGGAAGCTCCTGAACGCAGGGCGCTAGAGTCCTCCCGGGCCGTGCGGGGATCCCACCGCAGAGGCCCCCCTCCCGCAGGCCGGCGGGCGAGGCGGGAGGGGGCGAGCAGTGGGGCGCGCGGACCGCCAGGGGGTGCTGTCGGGGCGCGCACGGCCCACCTGGCGCCCGGGGCCGCGAACGAGCGCTGCCAGGCCGCCCGGGAACTTTTTTCCTCGCGCTCTCGCTCTCCTTCTCCCCCCGCGCGTCGCCCGCCCGTCCGCTCTTCCTGTGCGGAGGGGATCGCATTTCCCCGCGGACACCAGGCAGGCCCGGCCGGGTGCGCGGCCAGGGCCCGGTCCCCGCGCCGCCCGCTCCCCCGCGCCCCCGGGCGCCGCCCCCGCCCGCGGCTGGGCTCTGAGAGGCGAGTGGGAGAGCGAGGGCGGCGAGGGCGAGAGGCGAGCCGAGCAGGCCGCCCTGCCCGCGGCCCGAGCGCCGGCGAGAGGAGGGGGCGCCGCGGCCCATCCTCCTTCCTGCCTGGCCGCGGGCCGGCCGGGCCGCCGCGCCCGGACCCCCATGGCCACCCAGGCCTCCGGGCCGCGAAGTCGCAGCGCCAGACCCAGGGCCCCCGAGTGAGCGCGGGCGCCGAGGTGAGCAGCAAGCGCCGGGGCGCGGGGGGCGCAGTGGACGCTGCCCCGGGGCGGGGGCGGCGCGAGACGTCGGGATCTTGGGCCCTGTGAGGAGCCTAGGCGGATTCGGGGGCCGAGCGCGCGCGCTGGGTGGAGATGTGGGGTCCGCGGGGTCCTTGCTTTGTGTGGTGTGGGGGGTGCGCGAGGTCACCGGATGGACGTCTGGGGAGCTGCAGGGTGGGGGCGCCCTGCGCCGTGGCTGAGGGTCTTCTGGGGAATGCGTGCGGAGCGGAGGTCGGGTGGGGGCTTGGGGGCGTGAGGGGCGAGTGTGGCAGGGGTTCTGCGTGCGCCGAGGCGCGCAGTGTTTGAGGGGCGTGGGGTGGGGACGTGGTGAACATTCGCGCGGCGCCGGGGGCGGAGGGGAGCTTTGTGAGTGCGTCCGAGGTGGGGGGCGGGTAGCTGACTTCCCCATGCGTGACCGGGGCCCGGCGTGGCCCTCTCGTGGGAGTCAGAGCCGGCGAGGGCCGTGGGTGGCGAGATGGGGTGCGCGGGCTCTCTGCGGTGTCCCCACCCGGGCAGCGGCGCCTGGGCCTGTGCGCAGGCCCTGAGGCCAGGCAGGAAGCGGCCCCGGCGACCCGGGGAGTTCTGTAGTGGCCAGGCCCGGGGCGCACGGGCCCTTCGGGGGTGACGTCACGGGCGGGGGCCCGGGACACGCGAGCCTGGCGCCCCATAGACAGCAGCGGAGCCCGCCGCCTTTCTCGAGGCCGGCCCCCGCGCGCCTTGAAGGCAGGGAACCCTGGAGGACGACATGGGAGCTGAGTGAGGCGGGGACGGGGGTGGCAGGACGCGAGGGTGACACTTGGAGCCTAGTCGCGCCAGGGGCCTCTGTGGTGGGGCCGAGGGGAAGCGAAACACCAGCCAGGCCCGAGGCCGACGCGGCCCCAGCTTCCTGGGGCGCCCGTTTTCCCGGCGAGCAGTTTCCCTTCCTGGTGCTCTTGGTCGTTCTCCAGTCCACGCAGGGGCCGGAGTGCGGCCTGCAGCGATGCCCTCCTGCGCGGAGCCGGGGCTGGCGGGGGCGCGGCGGACCGCGGGCTCTGAATGGATGGGAGCGAGTGTAACAATGCGCCGGTGGGGGCTGGGGGAGGGGAGGCCGCGCGCTTGAATGGCGGAGCCGGCCCCGCGCTGCTCCGTGCGCCGCCCTCCCTCCCGCGCCGCCTTCCCCGCGGTTTCGGCGGGCCCAGATTCTGGGACCCACGCGGGACCTGCACGGTTCCTCCCACCAATACTGCCCCCGCCCTCCCCCTGGCTTTATGTCTTTTCCAACGCAGCAGTGTGTTGAGAATTCAAGGGCATTACATCTGGTTGCAATCCAGTTTCATGCCGCTGCCGGGCTGTTAAGACCTCGCACTGACGTCAGAGCAGGGGAATTACTTCTTTTTATTTTATCTTTTTTTAGTTGTCTGCTGCCCTGGGAGGAGAGGCGGGGGTGGGTTAGGCGAGCTCAGATGCGGAGGCGCCAGCGTGATGGGAGCCCCGAGCTGGGGGCTCTGCTTCTCTTCCTGCCACTGCTCCCCTCTGTTCTCCATACAGACCTCGCTCTGCTCAGAGTCAGGCCCACCCCAGGTGGGGGGCGGCCCTCGCTGCAGACTGAATGGTGGCTCCTCCCGGCTGACCATACAGCTGCCTTTTCAGAGGCTTCTCTGGGACGCGGCCCTCGGGATCTGGAAGCTGGAAAGGAATCTTCTAGTTTCCCACCCCTCCCCCTCTTGACAGGCGAGCCGGTACATTCGGGGCCCAGGAGCAAGAAGTGGCCTTTTGCGTGACACAGAAGTGGACACAGTCATTCTGATCTCAGGGCAGGCTCAGCCCCATAATTCTGGCAAAAGCTCTCAGAAGCAGAAGCCTGGGAGAGGAGGAGAATGTATCAAGGCGAGATCCAGATTCCAGAAGCCAACTGTGGAGTGGGCAAAATAGGACTTTTCCCATCAGCCCAGCATCCCTGGCTTTGCAGAGATAAAGGGAACTCAGGGGTGCTGGAGCTGCCTTTCTCTTCCACTGGACCGTGGGGCTCTTGTAGGCAGAGGCCCTGTCTTACTCCTCTTTATTTTTGAGACAGGGTCTTGCTGTGCGGCCCAGGCTGGAGTGCAGTGGCATGAACACAGTTCACTTCGGACTCAGCCTCCTGGGCTCAAGCAATCCTCTGGCCTCAGTCTCCTGAGTAGCTGGGATCACAGGCGCCGCACACCACACCCAGCTAATTTTTATTTTTATTTTTTCTAGAAGCAAGGGTCTCGCCACGGTTGCCCTGGCTAGTCTTGAAGTCCTGGGCTCAAACAATCCTCCCTCTTTGGCCTCCCAAAGTGCTGAGATTACAGCAGTGAGTCACTGCTCCCAGCTTTACTCCTCTTTGCAGTCCCAACCCTGGACCAATGGCTTTCAAACTCTTGCCCGTGCCCTGCAGTAAGAAATAACATCTTAGGCAGCTACACAGGTCACACCCACTGTATATAACCGAAACAAAAGTTTACTGAAATAACTCCGTTACTATGTCTGCTGGTCTATGATACTTTCTGTTCTAGCGTATTTGATTTTTTTTTAATTACTGATTGCTACCCACGAAATTAATTTTGCAATCTACTGATGGGTCATACCCAGAATCTGAAAAAAACAGGCCTAGGAAATCAATTTGCCATCTATTCATTCAACAAATGTGAATTGCAACCCTAATAATGCCTGCCGTTTTAAACTACTCAAGTAACACTCGGATACTGGTGTGAAAAATGCAAATAAGCCAGAGATATATGTAGTAAAAGTGAAAGTTCCCTTGGCACCCTCCCGGCAGGTAACCCCAGTTAACAGTTTGAATGTTTCCTTCCAGACTTTTTGTTACTCACTTAATGCACACATATATCGCATATACCAGTACATGCAAAGTTTTGTTTTTCCCCAAATGGGGACACACTGTGGCTTCTCACCAGGCAGCTTCCTTTTTCCTCTCCATTCGTCTTGGAGAGGTTGGTTGTGTGGCAAAGTCCTTCAGGGCAAGTTCTGGGTTGATTCCTGACTCCACCACATACCGAACGGGCCATTTACCGCTCTGTGCCTCAGTGTCCCCATCTTAAAATCAGGAGAATCAAAGTACAGACCTCACGGGACTGAAGTGAAGATGTAGGGAGTTAATCCATATGAAGTTTAGCGCAGGGCTTATGCCAATAAATGCTGATTGCTGCCGTCATTATTGTATTATTATTGCTGTTCTCTCTCCGTCGCAGCCCATGTTTGGAACTCATTGCTTTTAACAGCTGTCTGTGGCCATGGCTTGGGTGTCTTTTTCATCCCCCGTCCAATGTGTGGCTCCACAGGGAGGGAGGAGGTGCATACAACAGCAACGGTGTGTGCAGAGCCGCGTCTCTGTGGAAAGGGCACCGGGGCACTGGGCCCAGGGGAACGGGGATTTTCCAAGGACCCACTGTTTCTGTGCTAATGCCGGGGTCCAAGCAGGAAACATCCCCGCACTGGCCACAAGAAGTTCACAGCCCAGTGGGTGATTGGGACCCAGCTAATAGCCGAGGCCTTGACCACAGCTGGGGGCTTTATGGAGGTAGGGGCTTCCTGGAGGAGGGGGCTTCCTGGAGGAGGGGGCTTTGAGCAGGTGCTTCAGGCACGGTGAGGTAAGAATGACAGGGGCGTTCCTGGCAAAGGGAACATAGTGGGCAGAACAAGTCTTTGGAGGCTGGACGGGACGTGGCCTGTGTGCTGTGGCCAAGAGGGGAGGACTTGGCTCGGAAAGAATGGTGGCGGAAGAGGCTGAGCTGTTGCCGGGACCTCCTCACTGGCCTTCCTGCCCCCTCCGAGGCACTGGCCAGCAGCACTGTCAGAGTGACGTTTCTCAGTCCAGCAGATAACCTCCAGTGGCTCCTGCTGCCTTCTGAATAAAGGTCCCATCTGCAGTGCTTCCCACGCTGCCCAGGGCCCTTTCTGCTGTCCTGTGCCTGCCCTGCCCTCATTCCATCCCGTCGCCTCCAGCCACAGCCGGCACCTCCTTGTTAAGGTGCAGCCATGTGCATCCCTGCTTCTGTGCGTAGGGCTGAGCTGTTCCTTCCACCTGGGATGCCCTTCACCTTCCTCCCTGCCGCCCCAGACCAAAACAGACGTCCTGTCTCCTCCTCCTCTGACCTCCGAGGCAGAATGAGTCATCTCCCTTTGTCTATACTCGTGGTGTAGCGTTTATCACGGAATTATCAGCAATTCTGCCAGTGTCTGTCCTCCTCATGAGGCTGGAGCATCGAGGCCTGAAAGCACGTCTCCTTGCTTGCTCCGGCCCAGCGCCAAGGGCGAGGCCTAGAACACAGGACGCTCAGAAATGCTTCCTGGCAGGAGGGCCAGGTGAGGTGGAGAGGGTGAGAGCCTGGACATGGTCTCCCATGGGTCTCTTTGATCCTTAGCAAGGGCATGCTCAGGTCTCTGTGGATCTTGTGCTGTCAGACTTTAGATGAGTAGGGTGACGGACTTGTTGCGGGGTGGCGGCGGGGGGGTGGTGGGGGCAGCTTCCCTGGGCTGCTTCCTGAGGGGCCTGGGAGAAACTGGCTCGTCCTGTTCCCCAGTGATTGGGGCAGAGCTGTGCCCTGTTCCTGGTGGGTCACTGGGGATCTGAGATTGGAATGTGACACCAGGGAGGGGGAGGCAGGGCTGAAGGTGCAGGCTGGGGCTTGGCTGGCAAAAGACATATTTTGCTCCACTGGTTTTTGAACCCATGTGAAGTCTGGGGGTGGGGGCAGAGCTGGGTGAAGTGAGTGTGAGAGTGTGTGTGTGTGTGTGTGTGTGGTCTGGGGCGACACAGCCAGGGAGGGGAGAAATAGGGAAGAGAAAAACATGAGGGCAGAGAGGGTGGAGTGGGAGGGGGGGACCTGGGGAGTGGTGAGCAGGGACTGGGAGAGATGGAGGTTGGGGGACGACGAGGAGTGAGGGAGAAGTTCCCACTGCTGCTGCTGCTGGAGAGTCTGAAGAGCATGCTCAGGGCTGGGAAGGAAAGCAGCCAGGCGCATCAGCTCCCACTGCCGTTAGCCATGCCTGCCTTCTCCGTCCAGCAGACAACCCTAAGTGTCCCCTCGCCTCGGCTCCATGCTCGCACAGGCCCCAGACAGGAACAAGCTTGTGGTCCAGGCTCTGAGGCCCTTGAGGTCTAGGGGCCAGTTGGATGATGAGCATCTAGATTCTGCACAAAGTGATGAGGCTGGGGAAGAGAAGGCACCTAGGATGCTCTGCAGAGGCAGGAGGGGGGTGCAGCAGGCAAGCATGGGGTGGGGGGCAGGGGAGCCATTTGTTAGGCGCTGTGGTGGGGAGCCAGGACTGCTGGGGCATCTGCCTTTCCTCTTCGGCCTCAGTCTCATTGGTAAATGGGGGAGGGTGGACTGCTCTCCGATTGTTGGCCTGTGGATCCAAGTCACCCACTCCTTGGGGGTGAGAAACCAGGGACCCCGTGGAGACAGCTGATAGAATAGGGGCAGTGGGCCTGCTCAGAGCCTCTGCAGGCCCATGGTCAGGGGCTTGAGGGAGAACATGCGGAATCCAGGGAAGCTTGGGTTCACCTCCTAGAGTTCCCTTCTTGGAGTCTGTGCTCATCGGGAAGGCAAGATAGGGGTGGGGTAGGGGAAGGAGCACTGGATTCGGAGTCAGGAAACGCATTTTAGTTCCAGCTGCAGCATCCCTCAGGCAAGTCACTTTCCCTCTGTGAGGGTCAGTTTCCTCTTCTGTCAAAAATGTGAATGGGCTTTGTTGTAAGCATTAGAGGTGAGCTGGGGCACAGTGGCTCACGCTTGTAATCCCAGCACTTTGGGAGGCCAAGGCAGGCGGATCAGTTGAGGTCAGGAGTTTGAGACCAGCCTGGCCAACATGGCAAAACCCCATCTCTACTGAAAATACAAAAATTAGCCAGGTGTGGTGGCCCATGCCTGTAATTCCAGCTACTTGGGAAGCTGAGGCACAAGAATTGTGTAAACCCAGGAGACAGAGGTTGCAGTGAGCCAAGATAGTGCCACTGCACTCCAGCCTGGGTGAAGGAGACTCTGTCTCAATAAAAATAAAAAATAAAAAAAAAGGGAGTGTTGCTATGTTTTGTGATCTGGAAAGCAAGGAAGTTCTATAGCTTGGGGCCATAAACAGGCTTTAGGATCACACCAACCTGGGTTCAAATCCAGGTACCAGCTGCTCACTGTGGGCTCCATTTTCCTCCCCTTTAAAATGGGGATAATAGGCCGGGCACGGTGGCCCATGCCTGTAATCCCAGCACTTTGGGAGGCCGAGGCGGATGGATCACTTGAAGTCAGGAATTCATGACTGGCCTGGCCAAACATGGTGAAATCCCATCTCTACTAAAAATACAAAAATTAGCTGGGCATAGTGGCACATGCCTATAATCCCAACTACTTGGGAGACTGAGGCAGGAGAATCATTTGAACCCTGAAGGCAGATGTTGCAGTGAGCTGAGATTGTGCCACTGCATTCCAGCCTGGGTGACAGAGCAAGACTCTTGTCTCAAAAAAATAATTTAAAAAAATAAATAAGTAAATAAAATGGGGATAATAACAGACCCCTCCTGGTTGCTTGCTGGTGCATAGTTCCTCAGCTGGGCTGTTGGGCAGGCTTTTTTTTTTTTTTTTTTTTTTTGACAAAGAGTCTCACTCTGTCAACCAGGCTGGAGTGCGGTGGTGTGATCTCAGCTCACTGCAACCTCCACTCGTTGGGTTCAAGTGATTCTCCTGCCTCCGCCTCCCAAGTAGCTGGCATTACAAGCGCCTGCCACTTCACCCAGCTAATTTTTGTATTTTTAGTAGAGATGGGGTTTCAACATCTTGGTCAGGCTGGTCTTGAACTCCTGACCTGGTGATCCACCCACCTCGGCCTCACAAAGTGCTGGGATTACAGGCGTGAGCCACTGCGCCCGGCCCTTTGTTTTTTGTTTGTTTGTTTGTTTTGTTTTTTTTGAGATGGAGTCTTGCTCTGTCTCCCAGGCTGGAGTTCAGTGGTGAGATCTTAGCTCAGTGGGAACTCTGCCTCCTAGGTTCAAGCGATTCTCCTGCCTCAGCTTCCGAGTAGCTGGGATTACAGGCGTGTGCCACCATGCCCCGCTAATTTTTGTATTTTTAGTAGAGATGGGGTTTCACCATGTTGGCCAGGCTGGTCTTGAATTCCTGACCTCATGATTTGCCCACCTCAGCCTACAAAGTTCTTGCATTGAACCCGGCTTTGGGCAGTTATTTTTCTTATTAAAGTGCTTTGCATGTGGAAGAAATCGCTATTATCATTATCATTATTATTATTATTTGAGCCAGAGTCTTGCTCTGTCACCCAGGCTGGAGTGCAGTGGCATGACCTCAGCTCACTGCAACTTCTGCCCCCCAGGTTCAAGCAATTCTCCTGCCTCAGCCTCCCTAGTAGCCGGGATTACAGGCACGTGCCACTGTGCCTGGCTAATTTTTTTGTATTTTTAGTAGAGACTGGGTTTTGCCATGTTGGCCAGGCTGGTCTTGAACCCCTGACCTCAGGTGATCCACCCACCTGCCTCAGTCTCCCAGAATGCTCAGGATTTCAGGCATGAGCCACCATCACCTGGCCAATTATTTTTCTTTTTCCATTCATGCCAGGTCACATGTAAACCTTACCTGTAATAACATTGGCCAAAATGAGGAGTTTGGTGCTTGTTTCTTTTCTAGCCAGGTCAAGGCAGATCGATTGAGTGGGTCTTTTTATACATGGGGCAGGTGAGAATTACTACTAGTTTTCTGGCCAGAGTTTCTGTATCCAAAGGGACTTTGCCCCAGTAGTGTAGGTGGACCTCAGGAAAGCATCCAGCAACTTGTGACTTCAGTGGCATTAACCACAAACTCCATTCATTCATTCGTTCATATCTAAATCACGTGTTGAACACCAGGGTACTGGAAACACAGCCATGAATGAGATGCAGTTCTAATGTAGCATAGTGGATATGCATACGTATTTTGGACTTTGCCTGGCTTCAGATCCAGGGTCTTCCATTTGCGAGCTTACCTGAGTTATTTATCTCCTTTACTTGGTTCCCTCATCTGTAAAATAGGGGAACTGATAGAATCTACCTCATAGGGTGGTTGTTTGTTCAAGTCCAGTGTCGGCTACATAGAAGGTGCCAGAGCATGTCCCTTCCCCCATTGTTGCTTTTATTCCTGCCCTGAAGGACCTCACGGACCAGCTTGGTACTGGAGGAGGTCACTCTGGGCAGCGCTTCTTTGTGAGGGCTGGCATCCAGAAAGGGGTGCCAAAGCCCCCCGACTCCTTGAAGCAGACCCTTCTATAGCAACCTGGAGCTGCTTCTCTGCTCGGCTGCTGGGGCCTGATGCTGTGAGGCCTTATTCACCCGGAAGGTCCACTCTGTCTTGTGCAGTTGTGCTGGATTTGAGAAGGAATTTCAGTCCGGGCAGGCGCCGAGGCTTACGCCTGTAATCCCAGCACTTTGGGAGGCCAAGGCAGGCGGATCACCTGAGGTCAGGAGTTCGAGACCAGCCTGGACAACATGGTGAAATCTCACCTCTAAAAATACAAAAAAAAAATTAGGCAGGTGTGGTGGTACGCACCTGTCATCCCAGCTACTTAGGAGGCTGAGGCAGGAGAATCGCTTGAACCTGGGAGCCAGAGGTTGCGGTGAGCTGAGATGGCGCCATTGTACTCCAGCCTGGTGACAGAGTGAGACTCTGTCTCCAAAAAAAAAAGGGGGGGGGTGGGGGCCAGGTGCGGTGGCTCACGCCTGTAATCCCAACACTTTGGGAGGCTGAGGTGGGCAGATCACCTGAGGTCAGGAGTTCGTGACCAGCCTAGCCAACATGGTGAAATACCGTCTCTACTGAAGATACAAAAAAATAGCCGGGTGTGGTGGTGAGCGCCTGAAATGCCAGCTACTCCGGAGACTGAGGCAGGAGAATTGTTTGAACCTGGGAGTCAGAGGTTGCAGTGAGCCAAGATCATGCCACTGCATTCCGGCCTGGGCGACAGAGTGAGACTTTGTCTCAAAAAGAAGGAATTTCAGTCTCTAGTATGAAAGCGGAAAGTGTTTTCTGATTGAGGACTCCTCAGCAGCCGGAGACAGCAGGACTGCCCGCCTCTGTGTGTCCTTAGGCAGGTCCCTCAAGCCTCCCTCAGCCCGCTTCCTCCTTCAACAAATGGCGAAAGTAATATTACCTATTTTGTAGTTTTGTTAAGAGGATCAAATGAGATAGGGCCTCTAAAGCTCTTAGCCAGTCCAGGGCACAGAATAGTGTGCTTAGTAAATATTGTGCCTATTAGTGATAATAAGAATTCTCAATGTAAAGTAAAAAGTACCTGAACGATTTCTTAGGGGCTATAGCTGCATAGAGATGTGAAGTTGTAAACCTGCCACGAACCCAAGTGGACAAAGAATTGTTACAGCAGCTGGAGAGACAGGAGGCCCAGAGAGGCTTAACTCCTGTAGCAAAGTCACCCAGCATTCCGGCTTGGGGTGGGCAGGGGTGGGAACCAGAGCTAGCTTTCAGTCTGTTCTCCGGTGCTTTGATAGTTATTCCTCAGCAAATAGCTATGGGCAAGCAGCATTGATTCACAGCTGAGGTCACATGGGCCTGTCTTCTGGAAGCTTCTGTTCTGATAGGGAAAATGAAATGTCTACATGATTATGATAAAAGGTAAAATAAAATCATATGTTCTATTAGACTTTAGAGGGATAAAGTCATGTATTCACTCATTCCAGGGGGCTCTGTGCCAGGCTGTGGAGCAGTGGCTCTCATTCAGGGGTGATCTTGTGTCTCAGGGGACACTGGGCCGTGTCTGGAGACATTTTTGGTTGTCTCAGCTAGGGAGGTACTGCTGGCATCTAGTGGGTAAACGCCAGGGATGCTGCTAAACATCCTACCGCACAGGGCAGCCCCCGGAACCACACAGCAGCCGGCCCCGATGTCCATGGTGCCGAAGGTTGGGATCCCTGCCTTGGGAAGCAGCAGTGGCCATGCAGATGGAGCCCCTGCCTGTTTGAAGCATGCAGGGTGGTAGCTGAGCAGACATTACAGAAATGATTGCTTAGATATGGATATTGACTTGTAATGCGAGCTATGAAGGAAAAGGTAGCGGGCAGAAAGAGGGATACGGGGCTTTCCACTCCTTCAAGGGAGGGCCTCTGAGGAGGTCTTTCCAGCTTAGGGCACAGCCCAGGCAGAAAGGGCAAGGGTATGTTGTGGGTGGGGAGGCCACAAGGCACTAGGTACGTGCCCAGGGAGAGATCAGAAAAAGACCTGGCCTCAGTGGACCAGGAAGTGGCTTCCAGAGGTGGGGAGAAGACAAAGGAGAGGACTAAACCCTTTAGTCTGGTTTGAGGGAACTCCAACCCCCAGCATGCTGCGCTCTGGGGGACTGAGCAGGGTCAGGTGGGTGGTGGCAGCACCTGAGGCCCAGGTGCTACCCTCCAGCCTGGGGCCAGCCTTTTCCCTTTCTCTCATTTGCATTCTTCTAATAGGTGGGAAAGAGAAGCAGGAAAAAAGAGAGCAGAGGAAAAACAATATTTTCATCTCAAACACAGATAGGGGTGGGGGAGGCGGTGAGGAATCTGGTTTATGATACCTTTGAGATAAACACAGAAAATCCCCACCGTGGCCCGAAATAGCAGTAAAACAGACGTTTTGCCAAATCAGACTTGATTGAGTGGCTCTCTTCTTGAGTCCAGCAGGATGTGGACGGAGCTCGCTTTGTTCCCTTGGGATGACACTGTCCGCTGGGGCCCCTGCCCTGGCTAATTAAACTGGGAGGCCCTGGTCTCCCAGGCAGGACAGGAGCCTGGGGAGCTGAGCTTGACAGCCCTTGGCCTCTGCCTGAGAGGGCCAGAAATGGTTACAGGGGTTGGGAAGGTAGAGGGAGAGGTTCCTGGCAGGAGGGCCAACTGGGTGAAAGCATTGGTGGGAGAGGCTTGGTTCCTCTAATACGTGAATATCTGTCTCTTTGGATGCTGAAAGGGATCATGGAGAAAAGCCAGCATCCAGTGCCCACTACTGTGCCAGGCATTGGGTGGTCCTCCCTAAGTCTTATTAACTGCCCTATATGGATTATCAAGGAAACTGAAGCACAGAGAGGTTAAGTGTTCAGCCTAACGTCACACAGCAACCAAGTGGCAGAGCAGGCCCTGCCTGCTCCTTACCCCCTTCCCCACATTGGTCACTCATCCATTCGGGAGCTAATCCCTGGCTATTAAATAATACTGTGATCTTATGAGAAGTGAAGGCTTGCAGTCAGACAGCCATGAGCTTGACTTCTGACCAGAGCAGCTTTTCTTTTCATGGCTTTTCTCCCTCAGAGCCTCCTCTTTCCTCAGCTCTCAAGTGGGCATAATCTTGCCTTTATCCTGGAGTTGCTGTGAGGGTTAAACTCAGCATAGAAGGGGATGGAAGGGGAGGGAGGAGGTCCCTGGGCCACCCAGCTTGGCAGGGTGCAATAAAAGAGTCCTGGGTAGAGGGAGCCAGGCAAGATTGCAGTATCTCTATGCCTATCAGTGTTGGGTTTCTTTATTTGAATGAGGAGAGAGGGCAGACTCCGCTCTGCAGGTAGAGAAGGTGGTGTGGAATTCGGGTATTTATTTTTCCTTGGCTATGAAAGCCCTGTTTTCGCTCGGGCTGTGTAGGGCTTCCTGACACTGCAGTGGGTGCGCACATCTCCACACTGATGTGCCTGCCATGCAGAGGGGTCTGCCCAGGGTGGTCACTGAGGGCATCCACCAAGTGAGGCCCCCTGTGCAGCCTGTAAAGCTCTCATCACAGCGCTTGGGATACCTGGGCATCCCCAGAAAGAGTGAGGATGGGTGAGGGCAATGAAGCCAGGGCATCATTCTTCCACCTCCTCTGATCAGGCCCTCCTGGTCCCATTCATCTCCTTATCTCCTGGCAGCCAGTGGGTTGCTGGGAAGGCAGGGGCAGCCTTCCTGATTGACAAACAAAACAAGCTTGCTCACAAAAGGAGAGGGGAGGCTGGCTGGGCCTCTCCAGCTCCCCTCCCCCTGCCCCAGGCATCTCTCCTGCTCCACCCAGCTGGCACCCTACTTCTAAGATGTTGCGAGGGGGCTCCAAAGCCATTGTCGACGGTCAGGCCACCCAGGCTAGGAGCCCCTTGCACTGGGGAGGTGGATTCAAGGAGTGATGGGGTGGCCATGAGGCGGGGCTTGCTGCAATGGCCGCCCCTCCTTCCCTTCAGCTGGCTGGGCAGGCAGCTTGGAGAGGAAGCCAGGCGGCAGGTAGCTGAGAAAGACATCGGATCCAGGGGGAGCAGCAGAGAAAGCAAACAAACAGGGCTTTGTGTGGCTGCAGATTGGCGGCTCAGAAGGGAAGCCAGGCCTGTGGTAGGGGGAAGGGAGAGGAAGGCACGGGAGACCGGGCCATTGCTCTGGGCCAGAGATGGGCGGCTGGACCAGCCCGGGCTGGACGGCCGGGGAGCAGGGAGTGCCACTCCTTGTGGACAGGCATCTGGAGTCACAGCCTGGCCGAGTCCCAGCTCTGCTCCTTCACTCCTTAACAGATCTGGGCTTGTTTGCCCACCTAATCTGGGCAGTCACTCACACGTAGAACTCACTGACGTAGGAGGAGAGTCACCTGGCCTGGCCCCAGTCAGTGTATGCTCTCATCCTACCCTTGTCCCGTCATTGCTGGGAGGACACAGAATCAAAGGGATTCAGGCTCTCCTGGGAGGGCAGGGACTTCTGCTCAGATCTGCGGGCACTTTGGAGGCTTTGCCCAGGAAGGCAGCTGTGCTGAGGGGAAACGGGTTCTCTACCCAATAACGGATGCCTGGGGTGTAGGTGGGCAGAGGCTGGCATCAGGCCCCTAGGCCTGAGGAACCAAACCGGCCCCTCCTCGTCGCGGGTGGAGGCGCAGGAGGTGCGGGGAGGAACACAGCCAGGAAGACGGGCCTTCCTGTGGGGAGGGAGGGGCCTCTTTTCTGGGGTGTGTGTCACATTCTGGATCCCAGCGAGGTCAGCCCCCCACCTGGCCCACCTCTCAGAGGGCTGGGCGGACCCGGGCCTCGAGGGAAGGCTTAGGTAGGAGCTGTCAGGCCAGACGCTCGGGTAGCTCCACTCTTGCCTCCGAGGCCATTTCCTTTCCTTTCCCCGACCTCGAGAAGAGGCGGCGAGAGGGCAAATGCCCGCGCTTCCTGCCGGTCCCGCCCCTCCCCTCCCCTCCCCTCCCCTCCCCTCCCCTCCCGCGGCGCCCACCATCTTGGCCGCGCCGGAGCCTCCTCCGCGGCGGCGTCCCACAGGCCGCGGTCAGGGCCCGCGACGCCAACGCCGGGAGGGGGCCCGGGAGCCTCGGGGCGCTGAGGCCAGGCCGGGGGCAGAGCGGGGCGGGCCGCTCACGTCGCCATGGCAGCGCCCGGCCCGACATGCTCCGCGGGGCCGCGGGGCGAGGGTCGAGGCCCCGCCCCCTGGCAGAGCCCGGGTCTTTTTCCGGGAACGCGGGGGCTTCCAGTCCTCGGGCTGAGGCCGTTGCTTGCGGGTCACTCGGCCGGACGGTGCGCCTTTCTGAGCCTCTTTCTCCCACTCCCTGGATGCTTAGGGAGAATGGGCGAGATCCTGTGCGGATTAGCTTCGGGACTGGCTCTGCTCACTGAGCCCGGCAACCCCACGGCAGGGGCCTCGGGAAGGTGCTTCCGGGCGCCAGGGTAATGGGGGGGCTGGACCCCCCACCCGGCTCCTGCCGCTTGGGGGCTATTGAAAGTGGAGGCCAGGCCAGCCCCTCAGCTGCAGTCTCTGGGTCTGGAGCTCTGCCCTCCCTGGGACTGCCCATGGGTCAGTCAGGACCTACCCTTTGCGCTAGGTCGGGAGAAAGGAGTGAGCAGGGAGTGAACACCTCACTCGGTCCAGGCCTGGACCCTGCAGCCCCAGCCGGCCTCCCTCCAGCCCAGGAGCGCGGGCCTCCCCTAGTTGGCAGTCACTGGACTGTCTGGCCGGGAGGCACATTCCTACCTCCTGAGCTCGGGCACCCCGCCTGCCCTGGGGCAGCCTCTTCCAGAACTTTGCTGCCAAGCCAGCCCTGCCCTCTGCCAACACTGCCCTGTCCCCACCCGGCCTTCTTGTGCCCTAAGTCCCCAGCTACACACTCCACAGCCGCCTTCTTTTTCCTTTTTTTTTTTTTTTTTTTTTTTTTATACAGAGTCTCAAACCGTAAACAAGCGCCAGGCTGGAGTGCAGTGGCGTAATCCTGGCTCACGGCAACCTCCCTTTCCCAGGTTCAAGCAATTCTCCTGCCTCAGCCTCCGGAGTAGCTGGGATTACAGGCACCCACCACAGCTACTTTTTTTCTATTTTTAGTAGAGACGAGGTTTCACCATGTTGGCCAGGCTGGTCTCAAACTCCTGACCTCAAGTGATCCTCCCACCTTGGCCTTCTTAAGTACTGGGATTACAGGTGTGAGCCACCGTGCCCCACCTCCCCATCTCTCTTAAGAGGCACCGATTCAGCTGCCGTCTGTCACCTCACCTGTACTGAGCAGGCAGCTAAATTTAATGACGGGCTTTGGGTCTCTGAAGGGGAGCTGTATGCTGGTTGAGACGCTGTCCTCTTGCCTTTCTACCTCACCCGGGGCACGTACACAGAGAGGCTGAGAATGGGCTACAGTTGTAGCAGAAGAGGCTCAGGGTTGCCATCGAAAAGAACTGACCAGTCCTAAGCATTTGGTTCTTAATGAAATTGTCAGATTATTGATATGTTGGTCGTAGAAATATTCAAAAATACAAGAAAACAGGTAAAAAGTACTTTATAATCCTACCAGCAGGATGTAACTACTGTCAACATTCTGTAGATGTATAATAAACCACTTATGATACATATACAGAGTCATGCTATATATTTGGTTTGTAAGGCACTTGGTGGTTTTAATAGCTTTTTTCTCACTATAAAAGGAGGACAGGCTTATTATAGACTTTTGGAAAATATGACAAATTAAAAAAAAATTCACCCATACTCAGTCTCCAGAGGCAGCCACAGTTGTCTTCCCTCCACATCCCCCCCACCCGTTCATGGGGTTTTTCACTTTGTGTCTTTCTGTCTGTTTAGATGAGCCATCATTACTCCTGTATGTACTAGTTGATATCCCGCTTTTCTCACTAATGCTGTTTAATGTGCTCCTAAAGCACGTTCTTAGGAGAGCTTCTGAGATGAGGCAGACATTTCTGGGGGTGATTTGTTGGACTGGCTGTTCACTTTCTGAGTTTGTCCTCTCCCTACCTGTAGCCCCGTATAGAGCCCTTCCCCATTGCCACTAACCAATGATATGCAGCTTGGGCCAGGGGGTCCTGTTTGCTGGGGGCCCAGGTGGCTGCCTAGTGTAGACAGGGACATGCTAAACTCATGGCCTGATGCTGAGATCTGGGCTCCAATAGTAAAGGGCTTTACTCTGGCCCAGGTATGCCAGGTTTCAGGGAGATCTCAGACCTTGGCCTCATCTTCATTTGGAGCCTTGTTTGACTGGGCACACTCAGACCAGAGACCCCTTGTTGGTCCTGTGACCCACCTTCTGCTTTGACTTCCTAGCAGGTGGTTTCTGCTGACCTTGGCTCCTCAGCCCCTCTTCTGCAGCCTCTCTCTGGAGGCATGCAGGCCTGGCACCAGCACAGCCTCCCTCTGCCCAGCTGCCCCTTGGGCCTTGCTACCAGCTGCCCTTGTCCCTATCCATCCCTACTGCCAGGCCCGTCTCTTCTCCCCTATTCCAGAACAGTTCAGTTCTAACACATCCAAGCCCTGTGTGAAACAGGCCTTGGGAAATCACAGTTGCCAGGGATGGATTGGCATTTAAAAGGCATCCAAGGCTTGCGGGAAAAAGCTGAAGAGACAAGAGGATGGAGGGCTCTGTCTCGGAGCAGCAGCTGGATTTATTGGATGGAAAAAATCACAGAATGCCCCTTTCCTCGGGAATAATAGCCCTCGTTGAGGGGCAGCGGGTGTGGCATGGGCATGCCATGCCCTGCCTGGCCACCACCTGCCATTGCCGCTGTGTGTTCTCAGAAATGAAAAGATGAGGGAGGGATGATGTCAGCTTGCAGTCAACAGCCCTGTAAATTCTATTCTCTTAACAGGTTTATTCAGTTATAAAATATTTAAGACCTGTTTCGCTTTACCTGTATCCAGGAGGCAACCGAGATTGATGTGCTGAACATGATTCATTTATATGGGTTTGCTTTTGTGGTCTGGGCGCTACCTGAGTGTGGAATTAGTGACGAGATGGGTGTGCCTGTGTTGCTGAGCTTGGGGATGTGTGTGTAAAAAGAGTGTGTTTGTATGCATTGGGGGGTTGCTGTTAGATGGTGTATCTGTGTTTGTGACTGGGACCAACAGGTGGTGTGTGTGTGTGTGTGTGTGTGTCTGAGCTGTGGAAATGAGCTGAGGGTATGGGTGTTTATACACCAGGCAGAATTCACAGCAGGTCACACGTTCTTTGTGTATTGGGGCACCTGTGTGTGCAGCCGAGTCGCTGTCTGTGTGCATGTCCTGTGGTGTGAGGCCTGGGTCTCTTCCACCCACTTGTCATCAGTGGCAGAGCACTGCGCACTGACCGAGTTGCTGGGGCATCTGCTTTTCCATCCTGCCCTGGATGGGTACTGACAGCACCTGACCGTCTTCCAGCAGAACTAGGCCTTCCTGCCCTGCTGCCTAGAGACTAGAGGGAATTCGGTGGTCAAGGTGGTCCAGGCCCATAGTCAGAGACCTAATGCAAAGCATGATTCCCACTCCAGTGCTCTGCTCTGGGGTGACCCTGCCCGTCCCTGGGCCTCAGTTTCCTCTTCTGCCGCACAGAGGGCAGGCGCCCAGATCCCTGTGGCTGCTCTCACACTTGAGCTTCTGAGTGGCTCACAGCAGGCTTGGAGCATCAGGCTGAAGCGCCAGTAGGCTGAGGTTTGTCTCCTGCCACTCAAGAGTTGAGTCCCACCAGGACTCAAGAACAGCAAAGAATGATGGGAAAATCCCCACTGTGGGGCCCAACTCTGCATTGTGGGCGTTGTCTCTGTCCCTCCTTTAGGCCCAGCCCTGGCCCAGATGGGGCCCAGTGGTCAGGAAAGTGGCAGGCAACCCTGTAACAGCCTTCAGCCCTCAACCCTGTAACTCCCCTCCCCTTTGTAGCCAGTGTGTCTGTCACTACTTTCCTAATGAGGCTGCTAAGGGCCCCCCTGGGGCAGATACCTTTGCAGACCAGAGGTGAGGGGGTGGGCCAGCCTCAGGGTCAGGCTGGGAAGGGGAGCTGAGCACTTCCCCACTTGCACTCCCCAGACCAGCTTAGCTGTGGAGGCATTGAGGCCCCTCTCCACCCGGAGCCAGCTGTGAGGAGGCCGGAGAGCTTGGGGAGGTAGGAAAGCTCACACCAGGCACGGAGTTTTCCTTTGCACTGTAACTCTGTAGTAATAATACTTCTACTTGGTCGACATCTATGTTTGGAGGCCTACTGTGGGCCCCGGCACTGAGACCAGCCATGATCTGCATGGACAGACAAAATCCCTGCCCTTGAAGGAGGTGTGGCCAAAGGAAGAAAGACATTAATCAAAGAATCCAGTGACTTGAGTCATGCATTCATGTATGGGAATGCAGGCTGATCACAAGCCAAGACAGAGGCTGGGCAGAGCTTCTCAGACAGAGACAGGGAGTCCTGTGCCTAGACTGGGGGCGGATCCAGGCACTAGGTAAAGGCTCAGCCCTGACTGAAGGAATCTGGAGACCCAGATTCTTGCTGTGTGGCCTCAGGCAACTGCCCACCTTCTCTGGGCTCCTAGGGGCTGGCGGCTTCCTTCTGGCTCCCATCACCTCTGAGTGGAACTCAGGCAGTCTATGTCTCCTCTTCAGTGCTTTTTGCGCTCCCTGCCAGGGCCCTCAAGACATCTGTCGGCAACAGCCTTGACTTTGGAATGCTGGAGGCACTGCCCCAGGGGATGCCTGGAATCAAACACAGCACCGCTGCCTCAGGCCCCACCTGCCAGTTCCTCTGAGCCCTTTTGCTCTCACAGAGCCACCTCCTGGACCAAAGAAAGCTTGGAAGACATGAACTTGAAGAATTAGTCCCCTATTTCCCCCCACAATTGGAGAGAAAAGCATTTATCCATGCATTCAACTCACTCATTTGCTTGACTAGTGTTTCATGAACACCTGGTAATTGCTGGGCACTGCGCTCCATGCTGGACTGACATGGCAAAGTGGTGGTCCTCCTGCCACGTCTTGCCCACAGACCTGTTTTGAAAGCCCATCCATTCTCGGGGGGTGGGGGAATCAAACTTTTTGCCAGTGAGTAATCATTGGCTGACTTCATTTCCAATTTCCAGTTTACATTTCTTCTGGATTCTTCCACCCTGCTTCCCCCCCACCCCCACGGTTGGTGGAGCTGGCTACTGTCTGCTGGGTAGGATGGCCCACCCAGCTCACTAGCTGGTCACAGTCCTCCCCACCCCCTGCATCTCCTGGCCGTGTCACACATGGTAGTGTGGCTTCCTAGTTACGAGGTGGTCCAGGCCCACAGTCAGAGCCCTAATGCAAAGCCCAGCTTCCTAGTTATGAGCCCAGCTTCAGACTGCCCAGGTTCAAAGCTCACTGTGGCTTGTGGGACTTCAGGTGTCCCCCTCCAAGCCTCAGATTCCTCTTGTGTAAAATGGGATCACAAGAGCAAGTACTCATTACTCCTGGGGCTGTTGGGGAGATTGAGAGAATTTTTGCTAAATCCTTAAAACGCACATAAGCCTTGGCTGCTATCGTTGTTTAATAAATGAGACACTTGCAGGCTGAGACCTGGGCTGTGTGAGTCACATGGCACCTCCAGGCCTCAGTTTCCCCAGTCGCTTCTTTGGGAAAGCACATCTGCCCTGTAGGTTGGGCCTCCTCCCTCGTCCTCCAAAGACCTGTTCCTGAGGCCTAGGCCCTGTGAAACCTCCGGCTCTCGGATGCAGCCTGGAGCCCCAGAGACGAGGTCAGGCCCCGGGGCCCCGCCTCCTGTCGCCGGGCCCCTGGCGGGATTGCCCCGGCGGGCCTCCGGCCGCGGGCTGGAGGCGCGGCTCCCGGCTCGGGGCTCCCGCGGCCGCGCCCTGCCGCCCCTCTGCGCTCGCGCGCTGCCCCTGCGGGGGTGGCCGCCATCAAAGCGTCTTCTCGTTCTTATGCTAATGAGCCCCATTAAAGCTTAATGGCTGCGAACGCGCGGGTTTAATTGCACCTGCCCGGGCCGGAGGCGCGACGGGCCGCGGAAGCAGCTGCGCGCCGGCCCGGACGGCCTTAATTACCTGGAAAACGACGCCCGACGGGGAGGGGAGGGGAAGGCAAGGAAGGGGAGAGCGACGGGGCCTCCGCGAGGCTGGGCCTCCTCCGCCGAGGCCGCAGCTCGGTCCCGCTCGTCCTCGCCACTGCGCGGGAGAGGCTGGCATGGCGAGTTTACTTCATTCATTTATCACCCTGCCTTGCCGGAGACCCTCTCACCCGCGCCCCGGCGATCAACCGCGCCGCCCCTGGGTTCTAGCCTCGTGTTCCCCAGCGCCGTCCCCGGCCATCTTGGGCTTGGCATTCAAGGCCCTTCGGGACCCGCTGCTGCCACTGACCCAGTGCCACCCTGCTCTGCACGAGCAGTAATAATGGTGGTCGCATACTACGTGCCCAGCGCCCTGGAGGGTTGAGTGCGATCTCGCAGAGACCCCAGATGCCTCATCTCGGCCTTAACCCCTCGCGTTTAGAAGCTGGTGCCGCTGCCTGCAACAAAGGCCCCTCTCCCTGGCTCGCTCGCCCGTCCTCCCTGAGCCCCCGCCCCGCCCTGTCCCTCCAAGATGATTCTCTGTCCTCCTGGGATGGGGATGGCTCTGGGCCCTTTGCTGGGGGGCGGACCTGCCCGTGGTGAAGGTTGTCTGGGTGTGTCCTCCCCCTGGACTGACATGTCACTGAGGCCAGTCTGTCTGACTGCCCTGTCTCTGCACACCCCTGCCTCTCCCCGGGGATGGCCCCCGGGTTGGGGGGGCTGCAGTGCTGCCCTGAGCCTTCTGCCCAGAGGAGACTGTGAGACTGATGGGACCCTCATGGAAACCTTGAGACCTAATGGTATTCTCTGTGGGCCTCCCTGTGCTGCTCCCCATCCTGTCAGGTGAGCCCTGGGGTGGGCCCTGCCCCTCCCTCTCCCTCCCTCATTCCCTGTCTCTTTTCTCTTTCTGCAGAGGGAAGGAAAACAGGGAAGAGGGGGTATGCAAACTGCTCATGCAGTTTTTAGATGGTCCCCTTCCCCTCCTTCCATTTCCCCTTGTACCCGGGGCCCCTCTTGTTTTTCTTTCTTTCAAGACGGTGTCTTGCTCTGTCGCTCAGGCTGGAGTGCAGTGCTACAATCATGGCTCACTGCAGCCCTGAACTCCTGGGCTCAAACAACCCTCCCATCTCAGCCTCCCAAGTAGCTAGGACTACAGGTGTGCCTCACCATGCCTGGCTAGCCCCTCCTTTCTGTCCCTTCCAGTCCCATTTCTCCTCCCTCTGTGCATCTCAGAGTTGGAACCCTAAAGCATTACACAGTGCCTATTGGGAGGCCACCTCGCCCTGGTCCCACTTCTGTCAGGCAATGCTGAGAGGGCAGAGGGGAGTCAGACTTGTGCGCTGCCCTCCAAGGACTCCAGTCTGGGGGAGGCAGCCCTCGAAAGGCGTACTTGGTCTGTAATGAAAAAAGGACCAATTTAAAGGAAGCAGAGAACAGTCTTTGAGCTCAGACTGGGAAGGCCAGGAAGGAAGGGTAAGTGTGAGCTAATGGGCAGGAACAGCATTCCAGGTAGGGAAACAGTTGGAGTTCATCCCTGGCTAGGGCAGAACACTGGCTGACATGAGGGGAGAGGGGGTAAGGGACAACTACAGAAAGACTGAGCTCACTCCAGAGTGGAGGCATGAGGCTGGAGAGGTGGCCAGAGGTTCCCTGTTGCCCAGCAACCTTCAATGCCTATTGCCAAGAGGTCCAAATTCAGACCCTTCAGTTGGCACGAAAGCTGTGCCATCACCTTATCCCGGGACGCAGCCTATTATCTTCAGCCGAGTTCCCCACTACCAGCCTAAGCCTCAGATGTTTATTGTGAGCCTACTGTGTGTGTGGGAAGTGGGGATGAGCAGTAACTCCATCGGGTCCGACAGCAGTGGGGCCTGCTGCCCAACTCCATGCCCCTGCTCCCATTCTTGTCCCCAGATGTCCTTGCAGACAAAATGGAGGTGAATGGGCAGGCTGCCAGGGGCGTCAGGTGGCATCACAGCCGGGTGGACAGTCTTCCCTGATTAATGAGGTGGTGGAAACCCAGAGGGAGGTCTCTACTGGCATGCCTCGGGGTTCTGCCCTTGCTCTGGTCAAGGCAAGGAAGGAGGCTCACATGGGCTGAGCACCTCCTTGCCAGGCTGTCTGTGAAACTCTCGGTACTCAGTAGTTTAGCACCACCCATGAAGTGGCTTCTTTTAATATCTCATTCTGCAGATGCAGACACTGAGGCCAGTGGGGGTGAAGAGTGAGCTCAAAAGTCACTCATCTCCGAGGTGGCAAAATTGAGCCTCGAACCCAGGGCTGTGTGACCTCAAAGCCTGCATGTGTAACTGCTGAGCTGTGAGGCATCAGTAATGCACCTTCTGCTTCTGCTAGACTGAGGAAGCAGTGCCCTGCCTTTAACTTCATCTCTGATGGTGCTTAGCACAGCACTTAGCATGTAGTAAGTGCTCAGTAAATGCTTGTGGACTGGGTGATTAGGGCAGTAAGCCGTGGGCAGGGCTCAGAAGCAGTGGGGAGGCCCCATCACTCTCCCTCCCCACCTGTACCTCCACCCCCAGGAGTTGGGCAGGGGCTATAAGGGAACTTGGGGACTCCAGGCTTCCAAGCAGGGAGTGCGCTTGCTGGAGGCTGGGGAGGATCCAGTGTCCTGTCCAGGTCAGGGTCAGGATGACAGCCCCGGGGGGGGGGGGGGGGGGGGGGGGGGGGGGGGGGGGGGGGGGGGGGGGGGGGGGGGGGGGGGGGGGGGCGGGGGGGGGGGGGGGGGG